>LPNX010910789.1:101600-244654 GCA_001517045.1 Pseudotsuga menziesii | reverse complement strand
TGCTGATTTAGGACCACGGGTGCTCTGAATCTGCCTCCAAGTGTTATGTTCCTGACTTTGGGTGGCCTGACGAAATTGTGAGGAGATGCGAGGGTTGTGAGGAGATGCGAGGGTTGTGAGGGACGAAAATGGAGGTGGTAAATGGCCTGGTATAGATGAATCCCCGCGAGCCTGGTTTCATATGTTAATAAACCTTTAAATATCGCACATACATTTTGGAATTGAAATGTTAATAAACCTTTAATAAACTTAAGCGCCCTGGGTCAACTAAAAAGCCAAAAAATGTCAATGCCCAAGTCAGCTTGACATTGTCGTCGCTATAGCGACGTGGCTCCGTGGATACAGCGACGTTGAAGGATTATGGCGTCGATATAGCGACGGAGGAGATTATCAACGTCGATACAACGACAAGGAAGCGTCGATACAGCGAGGGCAAGTTCATTTTGCTTCCGATTTCACACCAAAAAGTATGAAACGTGGAAAACCTCCGTGGAAAAATCCGCGCTTTTGTATTAGTGTGGCCATCTAATTCAATATATACCTATGATGTCATTATCCTAGAAATGGGACCCATCGATTGTAAATCTCCCATACTCCGAGGTACATTTAAATATTTTGTGATGACAGAATATCTTTAAAATGAGGCATAGATGACTAGTTTTTCCTGTGCCATTCTTTTGGTTCAATTATTATCATTCACGCGGTCTTTCTAAGCACTGATATATTTTTCATGAATATACATCTCTGAATCATTTCCATTTACTAGTTAGTTAGTTTTTCTTCTTTTCTTTATAAAATAATCAACAACATGATAGAACTCTTTAATTTTTATTTTATGGAACAATCAATTCTTCTCTCTTCTATGGCTTGAGGACACACCATATCTTTGGTTTGGGGGAAGATGGATTTGGAAAAATTAGATTGTTTTTACTTTTCATTATTTATGATCGATCTATTTATCTCTGACAAATTATAAGTGTTTTTAGGATAATATAAGCAGTGGAACTTGATTATAGCATGAAGCATATTTTTACAACAAAATCAATATGGAGAACTATATGAAGAATCGAATGAAGGTCCAAATGAAATACCAAATGACGATCTAAATAAAACAATGTAATATTATAGTATTAATAATTAAAATTTGCTAACCAAGTTTTGTTTTTTTGGGAAAATAATTGTTACCTTCATGTGGATGCTTAGAAATTATTCTTATCATTTCATTATTGATAATCCTATCATTTTACCCAATCATGCATGTAAATTATTAAATGACTAATTCTCTTGATTATAAATGTGATTTATACTTTTCATGTCATATGTTCAACCTGCCCAAAGTTTTGCTTTGGACATGGTTGAATTAATTTAAAAAAACGTATGAACTTACTCACATATATGCCCGTTGCTGGTTCATGTCTCGAAATTCGCCATCACAGTGTGATCTGTTATCTTTCTTTTTGCTTAGTGGGACTTGGCATTTCTTCGGTTTGGGGGAATGTTGATCCTAGATTTGTTATCATTTTTGGAAATTAAATTACTCATTTAAACATATGTTTTATTATCTTTTTGTATATTTTATGTCACTCAGATCACTATTCAACTCATGTATGTATGAATTTGAGGTTTTTATAAAATCCATTTATTTTATCATTTTATCAATTAAAAAATGACATTATTAAAGCACAATTGATATATTAATTTATTTATTTATTTTTTTGCAAGTTATATTATTTTTTGGGACAAATTAATAACAAGTATGCATTCATCCTACCTTGCGCACAGCACGTCCAACTCGTCATCCAGCTCGCTACGTGAAACGCGTTGGTAGCTTGCCGGATGTTAAAACGTGTTGTTGTATACTGTAGTCCTGAAGCATTCCAGCAAACAAACACTTCGTTCTCCCTAGATTGGCGCCCAACGTTTCCAACTCATGGTCCAACTAGTTGTTCAGCTTTTCGTCCAGATCGCTAATCAGACTACGCGCTGTTGAGAATTGATTTCAGGCATTTAAAACGTGAAACATCCTGGAAACGATTTGTTGTTCAAGCGTCTGGGTGATGAAGCTTGTGTTCTAGATAATCTGCCAGCTTGCAGCCTCCTCTGTCAACACCTCAACTGCTGACCAAGCGTTAGGTTGTTGTATTAATCCACGTTCTAGAAAATTCGTCATGTGTTCTCCTCTATTCGCCACCAGTTCACTGCTGTGCTGAGGAAGGACTCGTGCGCCACCTCTGAAGACCGTTTGCGCTGAAGAAGGAGCATGTGTGTACCCTGTCCAATGAAAAAGACCTGACTCGCGCTAAAGAAGGGAAGATCCTATGCGTTGGCCTACTATCTGTTATGCGCCTTATTAGTTGACTAAATTTAGAGAGTAGTCGACCATTAAATGGTCGACTTGCTCATCTCTGTAAACAATTATATATATGAGCCTTTGTGTGAGAGCTCAGTTAGCAAGAGCTACAGTCAGAGAGTTAGAGAGAATTCACAGTTTATCAGTTTGTTCTTGAGTACATTGTATTTATGTTCCATCATCTAAATAAAAAGTTGTATGCTTTGTTGTTGAAGATTGCATTTGAGTAGAAGTTAACCAGGCACCACCCCTGATTGCTGAGAGGGCCCCTCGTCAACCAGAGGTTTCTTTCTTTTTCTTGTTTATTTCTTTTTTATGTTGTAGTAGTTTTGTTTCCAGTTAGTTTTATTATCTTATTTGTTTTTTATAATGCATTTTATTTCCAGAATTAAGTAACTAGATTGCGCGCATAGTTTGCTTTTGAATCTATTTTCAGTCATTTTATTTCCAGTTTACTATCCAGTTTATTTCCAAGCAAATAAATAGATTGCTTTTGAATTCAGTTCTATTTATTTCTTGTCTGTTATAAGTTATCAGTTATGCAATTTTAATTCCAGTTTGTTTATTAACATGCAATGTTTTCCTTATTTTTATGAATTTGTTTAAGGTTATGTCATTGTTGAATTTGCTTAATAAGTAGGTTTACTTATTGTCTTTATGCATTAAATCTGCATCTACACAAATTCAGCTGAAGATTAGATCATTTAGGTTAATTTTTATTATTTTAACTATGCAGACTATCATTCGGACAGCCTGTTTAAATTGCCATTCAACCACCCCTTTTAGACCCACAGTTTAGTCTGTCATTCAGCTCTTAGTTTCATTTTTAGTGTTTTTAATGTATTTTGAGATTGTTTCCAGTTCTGTTTTGTTAATGTTTGAAGTATGCTTTGATTGGGATAGTTAGATAATAGTTTTATTCCACATTGAAGTTAAAGTTAGAGTGTTTTAGGTTATGTATTCAAGTTTTATTATTTTCTTTACTTCTTTTCACCTTGAATATGTGTTAAGTTGTCTTGTGTTTTCTTTCATGAATTTGTTTCTAATTTATTTACTGATGTATTGTTTTGTGTTTATGCTTTGGATTGATTTATTCATTTGCATGTAAATTTAGTATTGTGTGTGTTATCCTTAGTATGTTTTTAGGTTGTTCATTTTTCATTGTGTGATTCCTAAAAGAGACTTGTAGAACAAAACTCAAAGACATTCTTGTTAAGTTTTCTACTTGTTTCTTTCTATTTAATTTTCTTTATTAAGTTTTCTACCTGCTTGTTTTATTAAGTTTTCTACTTGCTTATTAATTAGGTTTTCCTTGCATCTTAGTTTCCAATTTAAAGATTAGTTGTTAATAGTGTCATTTTTAGTTTAATAAATTATCAATTATTTAGTTTAATATTTTGCTCCGGTTTAATTGACTTAATAGTTGAATTCTTAGGAGTTTGACTTGGTTTTTCATTTAGAAAGATCTTTTGATCTTGTGTTTGTTAAAATATTTCCACGACAACATAAGAACCCCTCTACCTTTGCATATATTTTGTATCGACTCTAAGCCTACCAACCCCAGTCGATAATTAAAGATTAGGTGAATTAATTTAGACATTATAACACCCAACAAGGTGATTCCCTTAGAGCAAGGATTAGGGTCAATAAGAATAGGGGTGGGTCAACAAACCTATAAGTACTCTACACAAATATACTCACTCTGCCCCAATGAATCAAATCAATGGGGTTAGAACTCCAGTTGAAAATCAATTTTGTGGTGCAAAGGCCTCTCAAGAAAGACAACCATTACAAGAATCCAGGGCCCCCACTTGAGCCAAACTTCCTTTTTTCTAATCCCTGAAAGATAATAACTCATTCCCGAGAAAAACTCTAGGATTTCCCATTCCACTTCATTGAATACAATTTATGTCGAAATTTGGCTTAGGAGCAAAAACACTAATATCATGAAATGGGTATTTGGTGAATTAACCTCAACATCTAGATCAACTCAAGAACCATTTTTCATGAATAATAGGTCAACATTTACCCTCCAAAGTTCACAATGCACTATATCTAGGTTAGTTATCCTCATTGCGCTAAAGTCCTTTCCCCTAGGTGTTTATCACTTTTTGAAGGTAAATACACTATTTTTGCAATGGGCAATTGTGCATTTCCTCTTTTTAACTACCAAGTCGAAATCCTCTGATGCAAGGGGGATTTTAAAATTCATACTTCTCTAAACTGTATAAGCCTTGGTGAAGCTTTCTTATTCTTAAAATGATAACTATAAAATGTTTAGCGACACATTTGTAAAAATATTCAAACTTCTAAGGATTCTATATAGTTTCTAGAAAAAAATAGTTATTTTTAGAGTAAAACAATTTTATCCTATCAATTTTGGGTGAATCACTTTTATAAAAAATGGAATTTGAAGAATCTATAAGTTTTGGAGAAAAAAACATGGAAAATAGCTTCAAATTTTTCATGCTTTGAGGTTACTAATTTAGTTTTCAAAAATGTCTATAAGTTTCGTGGACTCTCCAACCTTATTGTAGCAACAAGGATTCCAAGTTCGTAATTTTCCTATGAAATAATAATTCAAAATAGTAAAGGTCCAAATGATACTTCCAATATGAGCACTACCTATCAATCTCACACATATGAGCAAACAAGGAATTAATCACTAAATAAAAGGGTCTCTTTGAATGTACAAATACAATGAGCTGTCTAAAATTCCTTCCATATTTACAAACTCATTTAAGAATCATGCTAATACACTAGAGGGTGTCTTGTCAAGTTTTATTTCAAATAAGTAGTTTGGATTTATATACACAATCGACAAACACATGACACAATGGGGACATCCCAAGGATTGCATACCATCAAGATTGAAAAATTACTTGTATCCATGATTAAAATTGACCCAACAAAGGCATATGATAAGGTGAATAAATTATATCTTATAGTTTTGTTGATGCATATAGGTATGAATCTCAAGAAATTAATTGAATCATGGACTTCCTTGAATTTGTTTCATTTGCAGTTTTGATCAATGGATCATTGTATGGGTTCTTTACTTCCTCGATAGGTATCAAACAAGGATGGTCCTTATCTCCCTTTCTATTTTTATTAGTGGTAGATGGTTTGAGCATGCTACTAAAGGATTCTAGAAGAGAAGGGAAATTGATCAGGATAAAAATTTCAAACTATTTATACGTTTCTCATCTACTTTGTAGATGACATCATGATATTTGCTCATGGCCCAAACTAGGAGTTAGAAAAAATAAAGAAGCTTTTGAATCTATTTTTGCAAAGCAATAGGCTTGGAAATAGATTTGAAAATATCTTCACTACTAACAAATGATTTAGCAGATGAAGTCTTGGCACAAGCAAAAATAATCTTCCCTATGAATCGTTTTAAACTTGAATAGTGGGTGAAATATCTTGGGCTCACATAAAAACCTAATGTATAGATATGAGGATTGGATATGGATTTATAATAAAATTGAAACTAGAGTAACAATTCAGTGCAATAAATAGTTGTCATGTGGTAGGAGATCAGTTCTAGTCAAGGTAGTGCTTGAGAGAATCTTGTTGCACTAGATGTTTACAGCTCATATTCCTGAAGGAATTTTAAATAAAATATGAAAGAAGTGTTACAAATTCCTATGGATTAGTAAAAGAGTGATGAAGGCATACCACTTGTCAAATGTAAAAGACTTGCCACCAAAAAAAATCTAGAAGTTGGGGTTTGAAAAACATTTACATTTTTAGTACGACACTTGCATCAGAAGGTTTAAGTAGATTGGTTTACAATAAGGCCTTGTGGGGTAGAGTGATGAAAACAAAATATTTAAAAGAGTTGTCAATGATAGACTGGTTCAACTTGGTTAGAAAACAATCACATGGAGCATCTATTGTTTGGAAAGCATTGGTTAGGGCATTTCCTTTCGTTGGTAAGTGGGTTGCTTATAAAATGAGGAATGGAAGAAAGGCAAGGATTGGGGAGGACCCTTGGGTTCATTGTAAATGTAATTATAAATTATTAAAGGCACATTTTGAGGCATTACTTGAATGATGGATCTATCATTTAAATGAGACAAGTCCACAACATGTGAGAAATGGTTAACTACAAGGATGGGTTATAGTAGAATTCTTAAATTTTTATGGTGAAATGGCAAAAAAATGGAGTTGATATGTAAATCTCTTACATAATGCAATCAAACTATTAGATAAGGAAGACCAACGTAAATGTTCCATGAATCCAAGCATTGCCCGATATATACTATTTAGTTGAGGTATTCAACTAAAACAGAAGAGGATTTGGTGGTGGCAAATTGTTTTGAAATTGGAATTCCCATGAAAGAAAAAAAAATTATATGCTTGACACTAGCAAACAAAATTCTCACTTGGGATAATGGACAAAAGAGAAGTTGGATAAGACCTTATTAGGACTCTATGGATTGGCACGTGTTTGTGCATTTCCCATATACAAGATCTATTTGGAATGAAGTTATATAAGTCATGTCTGGTATGCACAATTAGGATAAGAATATATCTATGTATTGTCTACTTGGCTAGGTAACTAATAGATCTGTAGGTGCTTATAAAGCTCTACCCTATTATGCCATATATGGAATTTGGTAACTAGAAACCAAATGATATTCCAAGCTTTAGTTTGCACACCATCTCATGTGGCACATAAGATAATGTTAGTTTTGGAAGGTAGTTGGAGACCTCCAAAAAATAAGAGTATAATATTTTTATTAATGTCGAATATAGATCATAATAAACCAAGGCGATTCTTCAATGGGACATGCTAAAGAATACTTGGATTTTGTGGAGTAGTTGTCCTTTATTTCACTTCAAAGCATTACTTGTTATTAAAACATGCATCTGAGCAAAAGACCAATACTCATGTTAAATTTTATGCATTGTGGTTGTTGATGAACACAAAGAAAGAGGTTCAAATTATTTCTAGGTTTTTGGAGACTCAAAATTCTTGATGGACTTTACTAAGCAACAATGCATAATTGAAAATTTAGAACTTTACCTATTATGGATAGCGTGCAAGAGGTAAAAAATACTATTGTATTTCTTCAATTCACACATATTTACCAAGATATTAATATGAACTTAAGATCAACTTTCTAAAGAAACTCTATCATTGCAGGGAAGTAACTTTACTAAACAAAAATTCAAAGGGATAACTCTCCTATCATAAGCTAAAAACTCTTCATATTAAATACAACTGACGACAATTCATACAACTTTGGTTCTACTAGACTTGGGTTTTTTAGCTTACTATTTGAACTTTTCAAGATAATGAAGACGTGGAGACTCTTTAAATTAAATACCACTGATAGTTCAGACAAATTTGGTTCTACTAGACTTGGCTTTTTGGCCTAATATTTGGACTTTTCAAGATAATGAAGGCTTATTGATGAATAATCAAATTCAAGGAAGATTGTAATAATGAAGACCATAGATCTATTTATATTTTAATTTAAGTGTCCAAGTGTCTTATTCTTAACTCTTCAGTACAAACATGACAAACTAATATATATTTGATTTCAAACTCTAAAATATTAATATAATGATTTAGTTTTCTTGAATATTCTTTTTTAGAATTTCGTCTTTAGAGACCAAAATTCAAATCCCTAAATTTTTTTTTTCCCTTTTTTTATAATTTCTTAAACCAAGGCAAAAGTGTGGAAATTAAGCCCATGTTGTAGATCAATTACAGTCACAAAATGACTAGTCAAACATGCAAAATTCCACAAAAAGGAGATTGAATATGGAGCATAACACAATCCTGTATTGAATAAGTGTACATCAGCCAACCTCATCAAGTAATAGACTGACCAAATATATAATTACATCATATGTTCAAAAGCATAAGGATGTTATTTGAATTGGACAAAAAACAGGCTTACTAAACTAGTCAAAATCCTCCATAGGTGCATAAATCACTTTCATAATCTGTCAAGATGCTCACAAGTTGGTTGAGTCACGACGTACCGGCTAATAAGTGATGGAAATAGATCAGATCCATGATTTTGGATGGAGAAAAAGAAGGAGGATGGTTAAGGAAAAAAACAAGAGAGTTACTCCTAGACTAGCTTTTCCCTTTTGCCTTCAAACTGCTAAAAGCAAGGTAGCTTTCAGAAAAAGCAGAACTGCGCTTTTACTATTCTGGAATTATTGCATAGTTGTCAGAATATTTCCCAGGATGTTTTTAAAGCACTCCTTGAGCCAGTTTTAGCATTTGTTGACTTCTAGGTGCAAGTGGATGCCAACTAACATAGTAAGGAATCTAGAAATAAGACAAAAATGATTAATTAATGTCAAATATGGGTAACTATGGGTTTGATTATTCTAACAAAAAGAGACATTCTAAAATCTCATGCACCTATAATAACAACATGAAATGCACTTAATGAAAAACATACATTTTTCAACAAGTTCAAATTCTATTTCTATTTTTATGGTATATTGCCCAACAAGCTCAAACTTGCTTTAATTGTGGCAGTATTCAAATTCACTACTATTATAAAAATAATATTGTTTCTTTCCATTTACACAGCAATGAAAAATAATAGACACAAAAATCACATTTCTAAAATGGCCATCATTAATAATAATATTATGAAAAGGAGTGAGCTAAACTCTAGACCATTTGCACCTTCTTCAGCCGTTTTTGTTAGAATCTCGCGATTGGGCTGAAATTGCAATTTCAATTGCTAAAATTACTGCGATGGGAAAATCGATGTAATTCCAGCAATCTAAAACTATGATGTCAATCATTTTGACCGAATTTCACCGGAAAAAACACCAAAATCTCGGTGCAAATCACCTAAAGTTTAGCTTAATCTTTATGAAAATGAGAACATTAATGTTTCACACCATATCCAATAGCAAAAAGATTAACAAAATTATCACAAATCCAACACTATAACCATATCTTTAACCAACTAAACAACCATTTAAAAAGTGCAATCTTCACCTTCCACGGTTCTTCTCCTTAAATACCCTTCTTTGAACCAATGAACTCAATGCCTTTGTTAATACTCTAGCCAAACATTTCAAAGTGCAATCTTCACTTTCTGTTACTCTTCTCCCAAACAATTCAATACCTATGTTAATACCCGGTTCTTCTCCTTAAATACCCTTCTTTGAACTCAATGCCTTCTCCCAAATAATTCAATATCTATGTTAATACCTTGGTTATTCTCCTTAAATACTCTTCTTTGAACTCGATGCCTTTTGGTTAATACCGTGGTTCCTCTCATTAAATACCCTTCTTTGAACTCAATGCCTTCTCCCAAATAATTCAATATCTATGTTAATATCGTGGTTCTTCTCCTTAAAGACCCTTCTTTGACCTCAATGCCTTTTGTTAATACTCTAGCCATTTCAAAGTGCGATCTTCACTTTTTGTAGTCTTCTCCCAAATAATTCAATGCCTATGTTAATATCTTGGTCATGCATTTCAAAAGTGCAATCTTAGCCTTCTACTAGTCCTCTCTTTAAATACCTTTGTTTTCTATGAAGATGGAATCATTTAAGAAATAAAAAACTGAAATTATGTCAATTTACTCTTGCATGCTACTCATGTTTATTTTCAGAATACAACTTTTCAAAAGTGGGTTTCTATCATCCTTCTCAAAATTTATTATTGAAATATAATTTTTCAAAAATCACCATCTATTACTTCTGTTAACTTAGATTATAAAACATTTAAAATTTTAATAAAATTTATTTTTTCTTTATACTCATTAAAATCTTTTAATACATTAAATAATTCATCATTCTCTACCATTGTTTTAATTTGAAAACAAAATTACATATTCGTGTAAGGCTTTCGTGTTATTCTTCTCTAACTCTTCTGTGAGAAATATGAACTTCAGTCATTTTAATAATGCTTTGCAAATCCGATTTCTTAGAATCAAGATCCACTGTAAAATCCATTGGCAATCATGTGATCTCAATTAATGTCAATTTACTATTGCATGCTACTCATGTTTATTTTCAGAATACAACTTTTCAAAAGTGGGTTTCTATCATCCTTCTCAAAATTTATTATTGAAATATAATTTTTCAAAAATTACCGTCTATTACTTCTGTTAACTTAGATTATAAAACATTTAAATTTTTAATAAAAATTATTTTTTCTTTATACTCATTAAAATCTTTTAATACATTAAATAATTCATCATTCTCTACCATTGTTTTAATTTGAAAACAAAATTACATATTCGTGTAAGGCTTTCATGTTATTCTTCTCTAACTCTTCTGTGAGAAATATGAACTTTGGTCAGTTTATTTGAAGTATTAAAAAAAAAATATTATTATTCGAAAAAAATTACATGTAAGGCTTTCTTGTTATCTTCTCTAACTCTTCTGTGAAAAATATTAACTTTGGTCAGTTTATTTGAAGTATTTAAAAAAATATGTTATAATATAAAAATATATATCATAGATCTTTTTCCTAAAATATAAATTTATTTATTTTTATTATTTTTTAAATTATTATAATTTTTTTTACTTTAATCGTTTAAATTGTTTCAAAAATTCTTGGTTGTTCACCTTACTTTTCTTATTTTTTTAATGATTAAAAATCTGTTACTTTATTCGTTTCAAATCAAATAATCTTTTCTATAAGAAATAGAATACATCTTTCGTTTAGATTCTCGTGCCAGTTTTATGGAAAAGCAAGCTTAGCATAAATCATAATTAAGAAGTTATAAGTTCATTTATATATAGTTACTGGAAAGGTATATAAGTTTTTATAGGAATTTTAATAATATTTATAGCTTAATTATATCATTCTACATTATTGAGATACTAATTTGTTCTTTGATATATATATATATATGTATATCTCATCATATTTTGATCTTGTTCAGTTCTTGTTACTTACATTTAGCTGCTCTCGATGCAATTAATAACAAATAAAACAAAGACAAAATATATTTGATCTTGCTCACTGATAAAAACATATTTGATCTTGCTTAGTTCTGGTTATTTGCATCTAGCTACTCTCCCGATGAAATCAAAGACAAAAACATATTTCAGTTCTTGCTATCTACATCTAGCTACTTTCAATGCAATTAACAACAAACCTACCAAAAACATAAACATATATACTGCATCATGATTAACCTATTTTCATTTATATATATATAAACGAACACAACCCAACCCATTTGAAATTTTGAACCATTTTAATTATATTAATTTTTTTAATTTTTACTTTGATTATATTAATTTTTTTACTTACTTCTGCATCATGATTAACCTATTTTCATTTATATATATATAAACGAACACAACCCAACCCATTTAAAATTTTGAACCATTTTAATTATATTAATTTTTTTAATTTTTACTTTGATTATATTATTATTTTTACTTATGGTTTTTAATTATTCTTATTTTGGATGCAAGTTAATTTGAAGTTTGACTGTGTCAAAATTTAGTGGCAGCCCATAAAAATGGACCCCACACTAGTATGGACCCCACACGAGTATCAAAACTACCCAGTTACTGATTCTCCCAATAAAAAATAAAAATAAAAATTAACTGATTTTCCCAATAAAAAATAAAAATAAAAAATTAAATTTTCAACTAGAATTGATTTAAAAGACTTTTATGCTAGAAAATTCATTTTATAAACAAATTCAAACAAGGTCATGCCATAAAATCCAGATGGAGATATAACACTTCGGCACATCCATGAATATCAACGCAAGTGGAGCCGATAAAACTTGGGCATATCAATAAGTATCAAATCAACTCACGGTCGGTAGGATTTTGAATCTACTGTACCATGACATAAACTTCATTTGACAATTGTACCAGGACATAAACTTCAATTAATAATGTACCATGACATAACATAAACTTCATTTGACCATTGTACCAGGACATAAACTTCAATTAATAATGTACCATGACATAACATAAACTTCATTTGACCATTGTACCAGGACATAAACTTCATTTGTACCATGACATAACCTTTCTGTAGCATTTTCATGCTATTTTACACCATGGCATAACCTCCATTTCACTACTGTACCGTGATATAGCTTTCATTTTACTATAGAGTTCCAGAAAGAATCGTAAAAATAAAGGCATAGGTTTTACTGGTTAAACAAGTAATTTGACTAAAATAAAGGCATAGGTTTTACTGGTTAAACAAGCATTTGACTACTTTAGAGTTCCCAAAACTATCGTAACAATAAAGGCACAAGTTTTACTGGTAAAACACCTTTTTGTTTAGACAACTAAATAGCATAACAACAAAAATAGACAAACTTTTTAGCTGTAACATCACAACAAATTGATTTCAGTCATGGTCCCTATTTTTGCTTTAATGAGGCCATTTATCAAGTGGGGGCATGAATCAATCATTGTCCCTATTTCTGATTTGATATAGCCATTTATCAAGTGGGACATGAATCGTGACTCAAACCTGGTCATTGTGATGGAGAATGCCCCGCCACTTACCACTAGCATAAGCATGACCTAAAACCTGACACGAACCTGGGTCATCTAAAACATAGGTATGGCCTAAAACCTGACTCAAACCTGTTCATCTAAAACNCTCTGTCATTCTGGTAATGAATACCTCCCACTTCCCACCATAACAAAGCAACAACATATGTATCATAATAACAAAGCAACAACATATGTATGACCCTCTATCAGGTGGGGTATAAGTCATGACTCAAACTCGGACTACTGTGATGGTAAGTGTCCTCCCTTATTGCGACATGGATTAAACGATTTGACCACCAATCATAATAAAAAAACAATTCGATGAAAAACGATTTGACCACCCATCATAATAAACTTGGTCATTGGTCATAATAATCATAATAACCCACAGACACAATCGAATTTGAACCTATAGAAAAATAAAAGAATTAAGAGTATATAGCTGTAAAAGTAAAGGAGAACAAGTGAAATCAGTAACATACACACAAATTGCAAATGAGAGTTTTCCAAACATGTAATATGTATTTAAGTAAGAAATATATGTATAGTATGCATTTTAGACAAATAGATAATTAGTATTTTATAACATAGATAAAGGCTAAACTTTCAAGTAAAATCAGTAATATAACACAAATTCCAAAGAGAATTCTGCCCACATGTAATACACAAATTTGAGACAAATATCTTTAAAAGTTTTTTAAGATAACGCAATAATACAGCCTGTAACTGTTGGGCTTGGAAAAACAACTACAAAGGTTGTTATGACACAAAACAAGGCCATGACCAAAGCCCATCAAGCTTCAGAAGCTGCTGATTGCTAAAAACGGAGGGTAATTAACTAAAGCTACACACTATATGGCCAATATGAGGCCTGGCTAAAACACTGAAACCTATTATCAGTAGAGTAAACCAGGACCCTATAAAAAAACCAATAAAAGTGTAAAAACCTGCAGAATGAACCTAAAGACTGCACAAGAGATAGCCAGGTCTCCAGGGTTTGAATCCCCTAAGTTACCACTGAAGACCAAATACAACAGGTCATTTGAAACCTGCAAAAATGGCTAACTCTTGAAAAAGGAGAGCACTGAAAGCCCACCGCCTATTGCAAATGGGCCCAAAAACACCAAAATGAGGCAACCAACTTATACTGTTGTAGATGTACTTTCCTAACGCTGACAATTAAGCTCCAACCAGGTTAGATGATACTGTTCCACCTGGCACGAACAACTTCTATATGAAATACTTTTTCTTGATGCTGATACTTTGAAGAAGTCACTTGGAAATATCATAAATCATTTCCAGGTCACTTAAACGAGGAGGTCACAGCTCCATAAACGTGTTGCAAGCAAATCACGTGCCCTGCTACTGATCCCACGGCACTGTTGCAGATTCAAGCCAATCAGAGTTTCCCCTATCTTCCCTATAAAAGGGAGGCTCTTGTCAGTTATCTGCATGCAACCAGAAAGAGAGAGAACTTGTATACCAGCACTTGCTGCAGATGCCAAAGAAACGAGCCCATTATCTGTAATACTGCATTTTGAGATGTCCAATTCTTCCAAGATTGCACAGTTGTGAGAAATAAACCCGAGACTCTGATCAGTCAACTTAATACAACCATCTAGATTTAAGCTCTGGAGGGTTTTCCCAAAAAGGTTCACTATAACAAAAATTGCTCTGTCTGTCACTTCAATACACCCGCTCAAATTCAATTTCACCAAGCTTGTTTTACAGCTTCCGAAAAGCGCAAACAGACCATCATCGGAAATTCCTGCAAGTCCACTAAGGTCAATGGATTGAATCTGAGGACATGCTCTTCCCAGTAAAGCCAAACATCCATTTCCAAGGAATGGGCAAGACCGAATATTAAGAGATTTCAAAGATTCACAGCTGGGTACTGGCACTTCTCCAAGACAAGACTCTTTGATCCCAGTGCATTTTATCAGTGCGAGCACCTTCAGCTTTCCACTACAGCTTCCTAGAGCATCTATCAGGCCAAAGTGAGATATCATATTGCATTCCTCTAACTGCAGATTCTCTAGTGAACTTGCATATTTGGTAAATGCTTTCAATCCTCTGTCAGACAAAAATTCACACTTACGGAAAGATACCGTTTTCACACTAGGGCAGCCTTGTCCGATGGACTCCAAACCAGAGTCTGTCAATCCTGAACGAGAGGTAACTGACAGCAATTTCAGCTTTTGCATACCTGAAGAACTCCCCAGAACCTGAAAACCCTTCTCTGTGACATTCTGGAGATTTACAAATGTTAATTCAGTTAAATTCTTGCAGTAACGACCGATAGCAGCTAAAGTATTATCAGTAACTTTTACGGCCTGCAGTTTCACCTTCGTCAGTTTCGTTGAGCTTGACACTAAAGACATAATCCCTTGGTCACCAACAAGAGCACAGTCACTGATGGACAATGATTCAAGATTGGGGCAGTACTGTCCAATTGCTTCCAGGGACTTGTTTCCGATTTTTGGGCAGCTTTCTATGTTGAGGGTTAACAAGCCAGGGCAATTTTCAGCAATAGCTTTCAAGCCATTGTCTCCAATTAATGGGCAGTTAAGCAGATCAAGCTTTTCTAACAGACGGCAGCCCTTAGCAATAGCCAGCAGTCCTTTGTCACCAACTAAGGGGCAATCCCAGAGGGACAGGACCCTGACTGCTGGGCATCCAAGACCAATTGCACTGAGGCCTAGATCACTTACCCCTCGAGAAGGGTGATTTCCTCGGATTTCGAGCTTGCCTAGTCCTCCTTGCCCAACCATGCCTATGGAAATTGCTGCAAGCCTGACATCAGTAGCTTTCTTTCCTTCCAAACACCTCGACAGGTCCCCAGTAGCCCACTTTGGCTGCTTTTCACATGTTCCTTTCTCTTCATCTCCTTTCCATCCTGCATCAAACTCTCTTGACTCTGGCTCTAGATGTTCTAGCTCACCAAATCCATCTTCATAAAACTCTTCCAAATTGTCCTCGCTAAAACTTTCATAATCTTGACACGATTTACTCTGTTCTGACCGTTCTCTTTTAGGCGTTTCTCCACAAGTTTTGGGGCTTGGCTTGGATCTCTTGATTTCGCTTCTGCGCATGCTACTCTGGAGCATAAGCCAGCGCTTAGAGACACAGGCTGATACGCTGCGGTCTCGAGCTGCTGGTAGACATCTGAATATTTCAAAAAGGCATTCATCGGGCAGCATGCTAATAAGATCTTTATGTTCTTGCTTTGGCTTTGTCTCTCTGAATGGTATTGTGATATTACTACGGAGCCTCTTCCGAGGACGGCAAAGTACTTCCATTCGAGGTGCAAGAGACAAAAAAAGATCTGTATCCACACGACCAGAAAACTTAGGCCCTCCGAAGTCCTCATCACCTGCAGATACAACGATATAACACCATCAGCACAAAATAAAAACCTTAAATCAAACCTTGATAGCCCATTCTGTAAACATATGATAGATGGCTGAAATATAGCTAAAACACACAACAGATCACAGTCAACCCTCATAGATCATCTACCATACTTTAAAAGTTGAAACAAACCCAGAGATCGCTGAGAGAACAATTCTAGATTTATCAAGAGAGAAGCAATACCTTTTAACACTTTAAAGGCAATATAAGGATTTAATAGTCAAATAATTTCACAACAGTTGAAGCCTAAAACCAGACAAAACAAAGGCTCCTGCTTCTAAGGTACAAAATGACAATAAAAGGAAATCTCAAAACGGGGAAGAACAAGCACAACACAAGCTATAAAATGGATGGACATTAACGTAGCACATGAATCTAAAATCCATAGATCAAACACCCACAAATTTTAAAAGTAAACGCAATTACAGACGGAAAATCAAAAGAAATTCCAAACCCCAAATCCCCACATAACATCAAAAGAAACACAAAATTCAAATCGGGCAAAAATTCAGAAACAAATAGCATAAAGAAGATATCCATCTTCTAACAGATCAAGATTTACCATTAAAACCACTTTTTCCAGAAAGATTGAAAGAAATCCCGAACATCTAGTTCCTACAAACTTGAACGAAACAATATCTTCCTGACCCTCATGAAAATCCACACAAATACCCAAAATTTCTAACGCACAAAGAAATAAAAAGAAACCCCGGAATTAATTGATACAACAATCAAACGAATCCCCAAAATTATAAGCGACAACAATAAAAAGGGAACCCAGACACTTAATTGCTACAACAAAAAAAACGGAAGAAATCCCAAAATCCAGTAGCCAACACAAATTCTAGAAGCCAATTACGATGGGATTACAGCAGGCAAATAGCCGAGGAAGAGTACAAAACATGAGAAGGTTCAATCCACAGATAAAATTTAGATTTCAAACCAAACCTTCATGAAACAAACCTAGCAATTAAAAAAATACTGGTAGAGAAACCCAAGCCCGGGCTAAATGAATACATAGGAAGGGCATAACTCACCGCGAAAACTGACAAGAGTTGGCATAAATCCAAGCCAAGCCGCCCGCCAACCTCCAAAAGAACTGATCCAGAGCCCTCACAGCAGCAGTTTTGGATAACCCAACAGAGAAATAACCCCAGAAAACCTAAACAACGGGAAGCAAGAGGCCCACTCTGGTACAAGCAGAGATTGAGAAGAGAGGAGCAAGGCATGAATAAAATGAGAAGAAGAACAGGGATCACAGAGGATGAATGGTTGTTTTTATTATCATAATGAGAGAATGAGGGCAAGAAACGTAATGCACAACAGCCCCTGTAGACTTTTCCTGTGCCATTTTCTGAATCATGGGTGCATTCATTGAACACAGACATGCCAAAAGCGCTTCAAACGGTACGTGGGAGCAGGAGATGGGGACCATATATTGACACCATCTGCATTCAATGCATGCACCCACCCACCTAGACCATGGGAAAAACAAGGCTGGGAAATTTGTTGAATTTTATTCCATCTTTTATTTATGTTATTTTTCTTTCTTGGGGTCTGATTTTCCACCAAGGTTCCTCCCCCTTGACTCTTTTGTCCTCTTCCCCCACATAATCTTGATGTTATTTTGTTCAAAGTGCAAGTTGGGATATGTTGTTAAAATAACTTTTGGGTGCTTTTGATGTTGTAAAGTGCATGTCTTTTTTATAATTGTGATGGGATTGGGAGGATTTCATGGGCTGTGTGCCCTCAATGTGAAAAGCTTGATGCATTAGTGTTGGCCACTGTATCAAGTCCTGTTCCCAGGGAAACACCAATTTTTTAATATGTGGGTTCACCCTAGGACTAATTTTCTAATCCTCGGTTCTGTGTGACACCATGGTTTTTCAACCCATGTTGTGTGGGACTAATTTTGTAATCCCTACTCCTCTATGGGACCAATTTTATAATCCCCACTTCTCCTATGTTGTAGGCCCACATCTTGCTCCAAGGGACTTGATTCATGATTGAATTGTGAATGTTGATTCATTATTGAATTGTGAATGTTGCCAACTTGGCACATGGGATGGTGTGTGTAAGAAAGTTGTTTCAAGTTGGGTTTGAGTGGATTGAAGGTGCATCCCCTTGCATCCCTCCCTCCTCTTATTCTTATCTTTATTTTCCATATGCATGTATGCGCGTTCTTTTGTTTTCATGTATATTTTATTGTTTTATTTTATGTTGAGTTGGAAAAAGTCCAAAGTTCAAACGTAATTGTAGACCACTTGGGCATTGGACATTGGTACATGTGGATAGATTAGTTAATGTTTTCATTTGTTTTATTCGATATGGGATGAATTGAAAGGAAATTTATTATTGGTACAGATGGTAACTTGACCATGTACTTGTTATCTTCTAAAATATTATTTATTTTTTACAATGTAAAATCTAACATAAACGGTATGTAAGGTAAATTGAAGACCTAACATAAACAGTGTGTAAGGTAAATTGAATTCTTCAAAATTTAATGTTTATATAAAATATATATTTATTAAAATTTTAATGTTTTTTTTGTGACAGAAATGGTTATAGTGTATTAAGAAGGTGGTATAATCATAGAAACCAAACCAAAATACAAAATGCTGTTGAGGAAGCGGTAATACAAGTTCAGCATCTCAGCATACGCCTTTATGGAAGCGGCAATAAGAGTTCTTCTTCTCTGTTTACGCCTTTATGGAAGCGGCAAATCGAGAAATATATGAATTTGAAACAACCTAGCATACTCAGTCTTTTAAGAACATCATTCCA
Source organism: Pseudotsuga menziesii (assembly GCA_001517045.1). Classification (NCBI taxonomy): domain Eukaryota; kingdom Viridiplantae; phylum Streptophyta; class Pinopsida; order Pinales; family Pinaceae; genus Pseudotsuga; species Pseudotsuga menziesii. The sequence goes on along the minus strand of LPNX010910789.1, from coordinate 225,618 downwards.
CATTTACAGTATAAAAGGGAAAAATCTAACAAGAATTCTATTAACAGTAGTCTACTTATCCTAGTTCCCAAATAGTCGGATTATCTAATAGCATAAAACCAAGCAAAATAGTTCAGACATCATAGCAAAATGCAGACCCATCCCCAATTCTTAATTGATATTCGCATCAAAGCTGGACGAGAAACCTGGCTTGGGAGGAGCTTCCTTCTTGACGAGCTTCAGGGCGAGGTTGTCCACTAATTTTATCCAGCTCAGTAATCAAGCCAATTATAGCATTCTCGGACTTCTTCACCGCTCGGTTGATTTTCTTTCACAGATACACCGAGTCTTTGTCCACATTTTCAAAGCGTCTACCTCCTTCGGTATCAATCGCCTCTACTTGATCTTGTAGCACCATGACATCTCTTTTCAGTTCTTTGATATCTGCTTCAACGGAATTGGGAGGGGGGGACGAGCCAGAAGACTCAGTTGAAGCTTCCATAATGATCACCAGGGCCTGTTTCCCTTCAACGATACTACAAATGAGCTCCAATTCTTCCGAGAGTTTGAAACTGCTACCCTTCAACGAAATTATGGTGCCTCTTGCCTTAGCTCTCCTCATTTTAAAGTCCTTGCAGCTCAGGGTCGTGATGATCACAGTAATTAAAACGTGCGTGTGAGCCATTATACCTTGCTTCACCTTACTCCATTCACACAACGTCGACGAGACAATCAAAGAAGCTCGCACTGGTGAAGAGACTTCTCTGTATCGAGATTTAATTCTTCCCCCACAATCCAGTGTGTGGCCACGTGCTTGCCATGCTCCACCTGCCTTGTCAGCAGAAGTACACACGTCAAGGGCCTCGATAGGGAGGTGCCTTGGAGTGGCCCGCGGGGACTTTGGCTCCACAACCCTAGCCCCGGTCCTATGGGGGAGCACAAAAAAGAGTTAATCCCATTGATTAACAAGGAACCGAGGCCAAGGGTGGCTCCCAAATTCGTAGCGAGATCTGCTTCTTTGTTATGCGGCCTCAAAACATGGAAGAAATCGATTTTTGGGAAAGAGAGGGTCAGAATCTTAATTTTTTTTATCAGGTGCCTAAGATGCATTTGATTAGGAAGAGAGTTCTTGGCCATGGCTTGAATAACTATTCTCCAGTCTCCCAGAACCGTGATCTCGGTGATTCCTTGATTCTTGGCAATCCATATTCCCTGCCAGAAAGCAAGGGCCTTAGCAATATTGTTAGTTTTCGAGCCTAGTCCTAGGAAAAATTGGTTTCCAAATGTCCTTTTGGAGTGAAGAAAATCCCGCCCCATGCCACCCCATTTATTAAAATTTTAATGTTACTTAAGAAATAAATTTTCATTTAAATTGTTTTACTTTGTTATTAGAGAATTTAGTAAAATTAACACTTTTAGAATGCTATTTAAAGTGTATTACATTCTTTGAAGTTTAAAGCTTATATAAAATATATTCATTATTGTTAAGAATTTAATATATCATTTGCATAAATTAATTTTAGATAAGAATATAACACTTATTTTAATTAGTCTAATTAAATTCAATTGACATATATAATATTATTAAATTAAATTATAAATTATTCTAACTAAATCCAATTAATATATATATATATTATTTTCTATCAAAATAAAATATTAAATCAAATTGTAAATATACTTATTAAAATAAATTATATATTAGTCTAACTAAATCTAATATATTTGATGACGACGATGATGGTTAACGTCCACACTTTTATATATATATATATTATTTTTTATCAAAATAAAATATTAAATCAAATAATAATAGTTGAAATATAGACATTTGCTTCCTAAGAATTAGAATATTTATTATACTTTAAGTCTAAGTAGTACAAGATAATGGTACTTATGTATATCTCCATGTTTTTTTTAAATGTTACATTATATAATTGTATTAAATAAAAAACTTGGTTATGTTATTTTAAAAGAATTTATGACATATTTTTTTTAAGTATTAAATTATAATTTGATAATTAATAAATTATATATTATTATTATATATTTGTAAAAAAAATTATTTCAAATTTTTTGGATGGTAAGAGTGAGAGGGTTTTCATTGGCTCCAAAGAAATGCAAAGGCAAGTGTTTTTTTGGAGGCTTGGAATTGCCACAAATAACCAAGCATAATAGTATGCTCGTTATTTTGGATCGATTCTATTATAGTATCTATAAACTAGCAATTGTACCTAGGGGTGCAATAAAAGAAATCCGTGTTGCAAGTTAAGCAAGAAGATGTGGACATATACAACAAGAAAGAGAATTTGAAGTGTTGAACCACAAATTTTAGTTAACAAAATCTTATGGTTGATAAATACGTTTCAAAAAATCCATAAATACATTTCAAAAAAATTCAATGAATGATAGGTAAACTATTTCACACATATTTATGTTGAGGGTTAAATTAGATTTAGTTGCATAAAATTCAAAGAACATACACCAGTATGGGATTAGATGGTAGCAAATGGTAGCTAAATTAAAAGGCAAATTTTGCTCTTTGTTTTTTCTTTTATCTTTTCAACACAATTACATAATCTCGGGAAAAAAGAGAAGAATATTAAGGAGTGTATATATTCGTAAATTGAACATCTATATCCGTAAATTGAAAATATATATTCATTTTAAATATAAAATTAAAAAGAAATGGAAGCTAGACTCGTTATTCATTTTATTTCACCAATTGTGGGCGAGGGTAATTTTAGGGCAAGGGTTTTAACGCAAATACTGTATCGACTTCGTTCCTTCTTATCTCCTTATATACTCACTGTATTTCTATGTGTTTTTCAATGGATGGGCAGATTTAAATCAATATGGAGAATAGTTTATCACCACAAATTATCTTTATGGTTATATGTGCGAGAAATTCCCCATCACTCCCATTCAAAAACACTGCAATAAAAAAAATACAAACACCAAATTCCCCATCATTCCCATTCAACAGAGCCGAGAGACTTTTCCTTTTCTCCAGATACCTTGCTCTTAATGTAACCCTGAGCAAGACCTTTTGGATTGGGGTGTGGGGGTTCGATCTCACTACCATCAAGAGATCATCGGTCAGTCACATGCCTAGCAACAAAAGAAAAGATGCTTCTACATGCTATTCCCCACCATCTCACGTATGCTCACAGGAATCTCACAAGCAGTTTATATAGATAAACTACCTTTTTCATTCCCTCTTATCAGCCAGCCAAGCAACTGATTTATCTTCTTTTTCACACTGCCTACCAAAATTATTATGATATACTAATTAAATATTAATACTTTAGTGTAATAAATATAAATTACAAAAGATAAATAAACATAAAGACTTAAAAAATATATATATATATATTAATTATTACCAATACATGCAATAAAAAAATTAAATAAATAAATACAAACCAAAACATTATTAGGAATATATAGTTGTATTATCATCTTTATATTTATAAGATTATAAACTCAAATAAATATATTCTAACTCAAATAATTATGTTCTAATACCTAAAAAGAGTTAGAAAAATATACTTTTAACATATTTTACAAACATATAAAAAAGATACCAACTTTGAGCATGACCAATTGAAAAATATACCAACTTTTAACATACGTTATAATCAAATAAACAAGAGCCACGAGGTGGCAATGTCCCCGACATTGCCAATAGTTTTTGTTTTTGTTTTAAGATGGAAGCTGTAGAAAGGAAATTAATACAAATGCATAGATAATTTTGACGAAAAAAATGCAAATAATTGATTAAATCCTTTGTTACTTGAATCAATGACTAAGTATTTCATATGGTAAGTCTATTACCCCTCAATTTCATTAACACACGCTACAAAATAATAATTGATTGACTATCTTTGAAACAAAAAGAAATTGAAGTTGTACCTCTCTACTTAGTTAGTCTCGAACTTACATGAATGTAATTTATTCCATGGTTTGAACAATGGTGGCTTTGAAATGCCAAGACAAATGCCTCTATATAATGCTAATTCCAACCAAGTTTTCCACCATGCTATAATGAAATGTTTAAACTCAATGCAACTTCATTAAGAATTCATCTACCATTCAACTAATGTTATCATTAAAAGCATTATCTATTGTAGCTTGCTAGTTGGGATACCTTATACACATATTCAAAAGAATTGTAACTTTAATGGAAACCAAATATGATTCTTTGTTATATAATTATGTATTCTTTTTAAATGTACAAAAATGACTCTTGTCACATTATGTGTGTGTGTGTGTGTGTGTGTGTGTGTGTAAATCAATTAATTAATAATAGCATGTCCTTGCTTAATCGAGTAGCGTTTTTTTTTGAGTTGTGTGACATTGAGGATAGAAATGAGAAGACAATATTGAAAAACAATAGCACCATATTCAAATAAACATTGTAAAATACACAATAGCATACTTAGCAAGCAAGATGCTTCTCAAATCACCCAATTAGGTGTGGAAACATTACACTACCATAACCTACCAGCTACATTTCTCAAATAAACCAATTATGTGTTGAATAATTTTTATGACTAATGGAACTAACTTTATGGTTAGTGTCTTGATTTATAGTGTTATTGTATTACACCATAGTAGTGTTTGTATTTTTATTAATTAGCGAGAAATTTAACTAAAAACTCTAGCAAACTTAAGTTGTAGAAACAACTTCTACTTCTCTGACAAAACATGAATGCAAAGCTTTAACCACTTCTTCTCATATATCCATACACAATAAATTTAACCAATAAACAATAATTGATAGTTAAAAAACAAGTATTACTCTTATAACCATTCTTGTGAAAAGTTTGGAAAATTTGAAATAACATGACCTAGAAATTGACAACCCTTCTATTTATGGAATAAGAGGAGCTTCATAGGTGCTTCATGGTGGTTTTCTTATTCTAAAACAGAGTAAAAGCACTTGTATTTGACTTCACCCTGAAACGACCTGTTATAATTTGGGTATCTTATTTCTTTTATTGTCAGTACAAATGGGATAAATTAAAATGAGTACTAGACAACTAGGACAAATGGGATGAATTAAAATCAGTAGTAATGGAGAAGGAAGGATTAAAAGTTGCACCTTCAAATAGTTTTTATTTGTAGAAAAAATATATATTTTTACTTTTCAATGCTGTAAACTTATAAATATTTAAAATAGAAAGGCCAAAAATTTCATGCCATTTCATAAATAAAAGTGAGTACCTAGAAGATAAACAAGACAACCCTAAAAATGAAGCCAGGATATAGAGGCATCAAATGCATGAATACTGAGAGAAAGATATGCTTATCATGAGCATTTATCAATGTAACAAGAATTAGCAGAACTCATCAGAATAAGTGCAGTAGTCTGTAACAACCTTGGATTTAGCTTGCAATTGGTTTTTTTCCAACTCCTTTGCATGGATATTTTCCTCTAACTTTGACTAAAACTGGGAAATTAAATAAAAAACAAAATCAAATATTACGATTTATAGCACTCTAAATAGATTGTAGTGATATTAAGGATAGTTATGTTTAAAAGCAATGACATTACCAAAAGAATAAAATTCAAAACAAAAACAATAAAAAATACCGCTTTGTGTTTCTCTACTCGCTCATCACATCTAAAATTGAAGCTAACACCAGAGGCACCATTGCTTGGTCCATCTTTCAAAGCTTGGGTTGCATTTGCAGTTCTAAAACAAATTAAGTACAACAAAAATACAAAGGACAAAATCTAGCTGCAGACAAAAGCAATTATGCCAAGAAAATTTCAAATGACCATACTGCTCACTGAGAATTCAATATCATATTACTGTTTTTACAGTTGTATAAATTTCACAAATGGAAGGATACAAGGAGCCAACATAACAAGTGTCTTCCTCCTCCTTATTCTTTGAATCTACTTGTATGGGAACCTTTATATTTTGATCATGCACCCTAGAAAGACAAGAAAAAATGCTTACAAAACATAGTACTAATTGTTGGGCCTATTTACTTCTCACAAAATACTCTTAGGAGATATTAGACAAACAGGGGTGAAGAGACTTACTTAAAGCTCTCAGAACACAAAGACTTGTTGGATGATTGGGTTGAAGTCATCCTCACAACCAACTAACAATCATAAAATAAATGGTGAATTGTGAGCTAAATAACGAGTCAAGAACATGCAAAAAACATATAACTATGTATACACCAACTACTAAGTTCCCACCACAGACACCATCATAATAATCAAAATTTACACACCAACTTCATATCCCCTAAATAATTTTTACAATATAGATTCACCAAGCCTTCTTGGATAATGTTTACCTATGTTTTTTTGTAAACTGAGGAATATGTGACACTATTTGCAACAATACCCTTATCTTTGTTGTCGAGAATTTCATTATCAGTAGGTCGAACTCTAGTAAATGCCATTTTGTCAATTGCCAAAGAAAAAGGTTGCGGAATAGTGTAATTTGACCTTGCAGATCCATGGTTAACTGACCTACGGAGGGGATTGTTTAAAGCAGGTGACGTGATTTCTACTTTATTAGCCTCACATACCTCTATCTCATTTTTCTTCGATTTTGAATTTGTATCTGTACTATTTTTTGTTGTAGCTTTTGGGTTTCCCTTTGACAAAGTATTTGATTTATGAGAAGGTCTTGACTTTTGATTCTGGGAATCTGCATTTCTACCATTTTCTGGAATAGTAGAGTTAACTTTCTTTGATTTCAACCGAGTAGAAGTGGATTGGATACCACTCTAATCCCCTGGAATAGGATCAGACATTGCATTATAAAGGCAATCTTTCATCATGCATGTTTCCATAAAAGTTTATTCAAAGGAAATAATCATTTAAGAATAGCAAAAAATCATAGATGTTACGGTGGACATACCTCAGTAGCCAATGGATTGTTTTATGTTTGATGAGGTTTTGATGCATTATTTTCTTCAAGAAATAAATTAGATTGTTGGTCCTGTTCAACAGGCATATCCCCAATATGGTTCGATCCCCCAATTGGTATTAAGGTTACTTCAACTTCTCCTTCACTTTTTCTAGGCGGTTGAGATTCAATATCCTCTTTTACCTTTAGATGATCTTGAAGCCCATCCACTTTTGTGCTTCCCATGTTTGTGTTTGCATCTTCCACGTTGTTCTCTTTCCTGCACTCCAATAAGTTGTCGAGGAACTGAGGGAAAGGATCATCAGACATGGCACCATTTTCATGATGGCCATCCATTTGCTAAAAACTTTGATTTCCATAAATTAGTTTTCAAGATTTTTATGATAATTTTAAATACCAATCTCCATCAACAAAAAATAGTTTCCAATATTTTTATGATAATCTGGAATAAATTTTGAAGGCCAATCTCCATCAACAACAAAATTTTGTAATAACATGAGAATGCAGGTTATGTATATCTGTTTGTTTGACATAAATATGAAAAATAGTTTCAATGAGTGGTGAATATATGTGTAGATTATTCATCTATCAACTTTGAATTTGATACTAAGTTGATCTATGTAGTTCATACTTATCTATAGCTTCTATGGTATTAAGGTATAATATCTGAACTAATTTATGTATTGACTCGTAGCAGTGTGATAAAGAAGCAAATGAAGATTTAAAAAGGAAGAAAAGAAGTTTACTTATCTTTCTTTACTCATCACCAACTTGTTGGCTTCTTGCAATTTCAGTTCACCTTCTTTTATTTCAGTTTGTTGTGGTTTGCATATCTATTAATTACAAAGCATTAGTATGAAACAATTTCATGATCATCATTAGAGGATAGGTATTTAAAGACAACAAGTCGGGGCAAATAGAATTTGACAACGATATTCAGAATCATTTCCCCCGAAGAAAGCACATTTCCTTTGTGAAAGAATATATTATCTACTGTAGAAATGATTATTGATAATGAAAAGAGACATGTTCTGGTGGGATTCTTTGTTCTACTACTCTATTCAATTATTCAACACAATTTTCAAGCCCTTGGAAATGACAATTAATCATATTTGAACATTGAAAATGGAGTGGTTGCCGTGCCAACAGAGAAAAAATATCCCTTTCTTTAAATGGCCATTGAAAATGGAGTGGCTAATGGGGTATTTGTTGATAGGGTGAAGTGCCTTCATGGGAAGAAACCTAAACCGAAACCTAGTTTATCCCGAGTGCAAGAATACAATGTTGGAAGGTCAATGCATATATTCAATGCAGTAAATGTTGTAAGGGGTAATATTCTCAGCCTTTCTCCTTCCATGAGTTCTGCCAAGCAAATGGGGCAATCCATTCCTGCGAAGGGAGAGTCTATGAAGTGCATAGTTACCAACAGTGCTTTTAATTGAATTTTCTGATCCCAGTTTTCTCTCTTTCGACACCCACGTAGTGGAGCAGGGCATTGATACCCAAAGCGCACAGGATTGAGAAGAACAAGACTGTGATAGATGATGGATAAACTTTAGTATGATCTGGCATCATACCTCATTTATTATTCATAGATTTTGCATCATACCTCATTTATTATTCATAGATTTGTGCTTTTTTTTATAGAAGTGATAGAACGTATGCTTCCATTTAACCGGTAACATAGTCCAGGAATATAATGTATTGAATATCTCATATTAAAACCAGTAAGATGACATTAAAACACATAATTAAATAAACATTTAATTGTTGCTTACCTCACCGCATCGCCTACGCCTGAAAGGGACTCCTGAGGTGTGAGGTCAGCCAATCCTAACCAATAACCAGCTAACAAAATAGCAAATTTAAAATAAATAATAAATATTAAAAATATTTTAACATTACAAATTTAAAAGTTTATAATCAAATATTTTAAAAAAACTATTCCACCCGACCCAAATATATATGTCCCCCTATCGAGGACATAAAAATATACAAAAATTTTGATATATCCAAAATATGCAAATATTTTAAACATAAATTAATATAAAACTTCAAAATATTAAGTAATAATAAAATATATAATAAAGTATAAATATATTACAAATACATATAATAAAAAAATTAAATGAATAAATACATGACATACAATAATATTAAGAGTATATACATTTGTATTTTCATCTTTACATTTATATTTATAGTCTATTATAAATTCAAATAATTATATTCTACAACAATATTAGGAGCATATACATTTGCATTTAATCTTTATGTTTATGTGATTATAAATTCAAATAATTATATTATAATACCTAGAACGATTAAAAAATAAATTTTTAATATAATTTTTAAACATATAAAAAATATAGCAACTTTTTGTATATATATTATACACCCAATTAAAAATATATGTTAATTTTTAGTATACTATAAAATATCAACTTTTTACAATACTTTACACTTCATTAAAAAATATATAAACCATATACAAAATTTTGACATTCCAAATAAAAATTTAAATATATATAAATAAAGTTGTGAATGTAAAGATATACAAACTCATGACATATACATGAAAGTTAAGGCTGCTATGAACTCATAGTGTTCAAAAAGTTAGACCACAATGAGTGGCTCAATTGGCTAAATGTGGAAAAGAAAAGGGTATAATGCCCCCACAGGTCAAGGTGTCCATTCCTGTCAAGGGGTCAAATCTGCGATGCAAAGGCAAATTTTCAGTTGAAAAAAAAAATAGTGTTCAAAAAGTTTATGTTAATTTTGAGGTTTTTAAAGGAATTTCGTGAACCCGAAAATCGAAGTTTGGATTTTATTGGAATTTCGTATTTGAGTCAGTTTAAAATGGATCAAATTTTTGGGATAAAATTCAATCATATAGAGAATTTAAATTACTTATAAATATTGAATCGGATTTAACTTTATTTTTATTTGAAAATGAGATATTTATGCTATAAAATTAACTTATTAAATGAATTAACTTGCTCCACAAGACAAAACTATTCAAAACACACAGTTTGTTTTTGGGTTAATTCTGGCTGTAGGTTGTGGGTCAATAAATAGGCTTCAAAACCTCTAACAGAATAGTAAAAACATAATTGGATCGAGCAATAATTTCCACCCAACATTAGGAGAAATTTTATCGTACTCATTAACTCTTTGTTTCTACGTAAAAAGAGGATATCGCTCGTTTCGTTTTTTTCGCGCATCAGCCTTTAACGTCTAGGACGTTGTTCCATATTACGGCTGGAAACTAATTCCCGTGAGAAAAATATTTTAATCAAATGCTTGTACAACGAAAACTTTTATGGTAATCGAATGAGCATACATTTTCATGCACTTAACAGTTGGGGATTTTAAATTTTACAGGTTTACAAATTTAGAAACAGCAAGGGTGCGGATTGCGGTGAAGTTCCGACAAGACCGGTAAAGTTCAGGCGTTTTATAATTCTGCACGTAGGATAAACAACAAGCAAAACGCCCCATTATTCCGGCGTTTTGTCTCATTATTTCGATCAATTTTGTATTTGGAAATTGCACTTTCTACAATTTTGTTATTTCAACAATCACAAACATGTTTAACAAATAAAATGGACTATTTTGAAACTACCCAAATTGTCAAAATCACTATTTCAACAACCAAAAATTCATTTTCTGTCATTATTGTGTTGTGTTGCCAGAGTCAGGCAGATCGAGGGCATTTTGGTCGTCGGTTATACTGCTCTCATAATACTGTCAAGGATTCTTATCTGTCATCCTACATTCAAATGTTTTAGGGTTTCGAACCCGAGTCCTAAGTGATCCCTAAATTCCAACATCCCTTCGACGCGTGTCCATACTTGTCCATACTGCATGCCGCCTAGATGGAACGCTAATCCTACTTGCATGCGCCTAGATGGCACAAAAACCATACCTGCATGTAGCCCCATATGAAAATCTAATCCTACTGCGTGCGGCCCTAGATGACACAAAAACCATACCTGCATGCAGCCCCAGATGGAACAGGTGCATTAAGATGTAGACACAAACATGCCCTGGTGATCTGAGCAATCAGTTGCTAGTAGGTTACCACTGAACCGGTGTTTTCCTAGAGGACCGCGACAGGGATTGTTAAAAAATCCTTGGATAGAGAACAATTCAGCAATTCAAAGAATATTACAGGGAAGGAGTCGAACAAATGAACCTGGTATTTGGGAGAGACCAAAACAATTCCCCGGGCGCTACCCGCATCACAAAGGATGAGCAACACTTACAGAGAAAGAGGAGAGGAGCAAGGTTGGGACTGGCCAGTAATAAACCCAAGTTTTCTTTTAAGAGCGTGTTCCAACCAGGAAGAGGTCTTCTTTTGCATGGATTTACAAGGTTTTCAAGCTTTCGATCTCCATATTGTACTTGGTCAGTTAGTTAGCATTCATAAGCTTTGAATCAATATTGTAACTGAAGGCCACAACCCCTGGATTTCACTTGGGTATCATTAATCTTATCACAATACCAATGGAGACGGATGAGATAATAATGGTCCTGGGACAGGCATCCAAGCTGCATGTGAAAATTGAGGACGCCATAGAGAGCTGTTATAGCATGACACTGAAATCAATGGTCGAAACGCAACTTCTGCTGTGGATGGAGATTAGGGAGGACGTTCAAATGGAGGCAAGCTCTCAGAGTCTGAAGTGGGCGTCGATGGAGCCATGGAAGTGAGGAGACTCTCTTCCATTCAAGATGCTTTGGAAGTTCATGAAGACCAACTCGATTCCTTGCAAGTCTGAATATAAAAAATTGTTCGTGATTTTTGCCCAAAATGACGAATTGTTTATTATGATTCTACAAATTGCATCTTACATCAATATAGATCCAGTTTAATCCATAGTTATCAAATCTTTGGTGTTTGAAAATTCATTGATAAGATGAATCTACCTGGTTATTTTATTAATATGGTTTGGTGCATCTAGTTAGAGATTATCTAGTCCATATTCATCTGTAGAGTGCTCTTAACTTCTCTTGGTGCAATAAAAGAATGCACTGCCCTTGAAAGTTATCATGAAATTAGACTATTTTAGTTCTTATAATAGGGACGAAGCTAAGGATCACTTTCACCAAGCAGAGCCAGAGGAGGTCAGCAGTGCTAAAACTTTAACGATTTAACGAGTAAAGTAAATATTGCATCCAAAGTCCATACCTCTGTGTTGCAGAATGTGGTGTTGTGGGCTGCTGCGCTACTAAAATTCAAACCTCTGTATTGCAGAATGTGGTGCTATGGGGCCATGAGACTGCTATGCTACTGTAAATGGAAGGGAACTACGACGGACATTCAAGGGAACAATGACTGACGAACAAAAAACTGATAGTGTTGTGCAACTTCAAATAGTGTTGTCCAACTTCGAGGAATATGAATTGAAGTCACCCAGAGGTAGATGGAGGCGGGCATCACCACCTAAGAGTGTTGGCAAGGCAGGGATTGATGTGCATTTAAGGTGCATTTAAGGGAGCAAGTGCCAGTTTAAATGGACATCCTTTCAATTGACAGAAATGCTAGGCAGCCAGGCGGCAGCTCAAGATCAACTAGGCAGTAGATCAAGATGATCAACTAGGCAGTACATCAAGATCAATTAGACAGATTGCCCCAATCATCGAATGAAAGCATCCTACGGATGAAAATAATAAAAAAACATTAAATTCAGGAAGTCGACTCCCACTTGTTGAAACGCCTTACGGCGTAATTAAAAAAGTAGTCATTGCAGGGAATTTTTATTTGTTATTAAACAAATGTATAAAAAGATGAACAAGGAGGGCACCTTAACTCAAATAATTATTCAAAGAATTAAATAGAATATAGAGGGCATTAATGAAGTCAAGTTCTATCACATGAAAAGAAATCACAATTAAACGATAGAAACAAACAAATGTGGATGTACACCTTGGCAGGGGGGTCGTGGATGAAATGGGGATCCTGTGTTAGGAAATTGATCCCTTAACATATGATTTACAACTTCATCGTTTAGCATAATACATTTCCTTCTGTTTTAGAATTGTAATGTGTCTCCTCGTGTTTTAGAATTGCATGGATCGAACACTTGGTGCAATAGTCAAGTATTGTTAATGGAGGAGGCTCTTGTCATTATTAGTGGATTGCGCAAGGGAGGAGTTAGTGCTCTATGCTCCCTTTCTTATTGTTATACATTCAGTAGATGAATAGTTAGGATTGCTACATGTTAAGGACCATCAATGAAGGTGGACATTCTGGAAGGGGACGTTTGTAACTACAACTATTCAAGAAGGCGATTTGAGTGATTGTTTTAGGCAATTCTAGGAAGCGGATTTTTGGTGTGGTCTTAGACATTTTATTTCACACTCTATAAGTCATGTATTTCCTCCCAACTCTAAAATGAGCAAAGGTAATCAACTATCTTACACGTGGAAACTCCTGTAGTTCAGTAAATATATCTACAGGTAAATCTCCATTTCAAGTTGTTTATGGTAGAATCCTATGGGTGTACTAGATTTGGTGCAGCTATCACTTGGGGATAGAATCAGTGATGATGGGGAAGCATTTACAGAACACATTCAACATTTTCAGCAACAAGTGAGACAGAAGCTACAACCAGTAATGAGCAGAACAAAATTATAAAAGATGCTCACTGACGACACCAAATATTCAATGAAAGTGATTCGGCGATGGTTTATTTACAGAAAGAACAGTTTCGTAGAAGAACCTACCACAAAGTGAAGTATAAGAAAATCGCTCCTTGCAAGATTCTCAAGAAGATTAATGGCAATGCTTACAAGGTCGATTTACCAGTTGATCTTGATATTTCCCCCGTGTTTAATGTTTCTGACTTATATATCTTCCATGGGGATAGTGTGGGTGATGACAGTGAGGCACAGGTGGATTGGCAACAGGTTATTCCGAGAAAGAAAAAGGAAAAGATTGCTCATATATTAAATAAAGATATCCTTCATACTCGACAAGGTCAATACAATCGATATCTAGTCCAGTGAGAAGGCTTAGCACCAACAACGAGTACATGGATTACAGAGGGGGACTTGTTGAATCTATATCATGTTAAGTGGCAACAATTTGAAGACAACAACTTGCAAGAGTTGCGTTCTTTTCAACCATAGGAGAATAATGTAGTGATTTCTAAAGGCTGAAAAAAAGAGAAAAGAAAAGAGAGAGAGAGAGAATGCAGGGATTTCTTAGGGTCATAACTTTTGACTCAATCATCCGCTTGGGCTCAAATTTAACAGGAAGTTGTCTTTCGAATTGTTCAATGCAATGGTCGATCAAATATTTTTTATCAAAGTTTCCTTTTACACTGTTATGAGGCCAAATTCCTTCATATAAGGCCTCAAATTGAGGTTTTAGTGTTTTGCAGATTTTTTTTTTTAATTTGTAATTGATAGTTATCTCTTGGTTTACAAACCTAATTAGAAAAGCGACTTGACAACTAGTGTCACTCTAGTTAGATTATAGTTATTGTTCAGTTTCATAGCCATGTGAGAATTTTCTAAAATTAACAATTTTCAAAAATCTTATATTTCGAAAATCTCATATAGTTGTTATAAAAGGTTAGACCTTCATTGTAATAGTTAGGATGGAGAATGAATAATAGGATAGTTATTTTTTCCATTCTCATGTGTTTGCATGGTTTTTAGAACTTGTGAATTGAATCCAAGCTTATTGGTTGTTTCATCAATGATGTAGTGATTCTAAAGGCTGAAAAAAGGAATAAATGCAAGGATTTCTGGGGGTCATAACTTTTGACTCGGTTACCCGTTTGGGCTCAAATTTAACAGAAAGTTGTGTTTCAAAGTGTTTAATGCAGTGTTCGATCATATCTTTCTAAATAGAGTTTACTTTTACACTTTTCTAAGGCCAAATTCCTTCATATAAGGCCTCAAATTGAGATTATAGTGTTTTGCGAGATTTTTTTTAATTTGTAATTAACAGTTATCTCTCGGTTTATAAACCTAATTAGAAAAGCGATTTGACAATTAGTGTCGCTCTAAGTAGCTTATACTTAGTGTTCAGTTTCATGGCCATGTGAGAATTTTCTAAAATTAGCAATTTTCGAAAATGATGCAGTGAATAAGCTTTGATTCAATTCACAAGATCTAAAAACCATGGAAACACATGAGAGTGGAAAAAAAACTATATTTTTATTCATTCTCCATCCTAACTATTGCAATGAAGGTCCAACCCTTTATAACTACTATCTGAGATTTTTGAAAATTCTCGCATTGCTATGAAATTGAACACTAACTATAAGCTAACTAGTGTGACATTAGTTCTCAACTCGTTTTTCTATTTAGGTTTATAAACCAATAGATAATTGTTAATTACAAATTTAAAAAAAAACTCGCAAAACACTAAAACCTCAATTTGAGGACTTATATGAAGGAATTTGGCCTCATAAAAGTGTCAAAATCAACTCCGATTAGAAAGAGCTAACAGGCCACTGCATTGAACACTTCAAAATGCAACTTCCTGTTAAATTTGAGCCCAAATGGATAACTGAGTCAAAATTTATGACCTAGGAAATCCCTACATTTATTCTCCTTTTTTTTCTTTTTTTTTTAATTCTTTTTTTTCCATCCTTTAGAAATCTACATCAAATTCTAGGAAGTGAAGGTTTGGTGCGGTCTTAGACATTTGCTTTCACGCTCTATAAGTCATGTATTTCCTCCCAACTCTGAAATGAGCGAAGGTAAGCGACTATCTTACATGTGGAAACTTTGTCTTGGAAGGGTTTTTTCATTTCAACTTGGATAATATATGCCCCTAAGTATTTTAGCAAGTTGGGGAATATTTGGTAAAGCGAGAAGGACTAGGAACTTGGAGTGGTTCCGGTAATTATTTTCGCCTCAATTTGAAATAACTTAGTGAATTGGTCTGTAGTGGCACAATGGCTCAAAGTGTGGCAAGGGTAGTGAAATAAAGAAATAAAAATAATTCTTTGTTGAATGGACAATTATATTAAAGGGATGAGACCGTCTGTTCAACAATTAAATGCCCATATGGAAAGGCAAGAAAATAGGCAAGATAAGATGGAGGCAAAGTATGAGAAACTAGCCAAAGACTCTAAAATGCACTTTAATACGATCCTTGGGTTTGTTAGGGGCACACATCCATCAACAAGTTTGTTTATCTTCTCAAATGATTGAGTCAAAGATTTGGATGGCAAGGAGGAGACTATACAACAACATGTAAATCCACCAATTGTGTAACCTCTTAGCTTAAAAGGATAAGGAATTGTATATGATGATATGTCAACGGAGAGTCATTCTGGACACAACCTCGACTAATATGTTATTATATACTTTCCTATTTATGGTTGATGACATAGAAGTTGCATTGAGAAGGTTAAACCCCGACATGTTTTGATCCCTAGGCTGGGATCATCTTCAAGAGGCACAAAGCTCACTTTAAAACATTGATTGCTCCATAACATAAATATTCAAAACGATCCATAAACATTGATCCAATAAAGGAACCCTTATTATTTATTATTTTAATTTTTGGATTATAGGTTTCCATGCATCTTTAATTTTTAATCCATAATCTCTATTAAAGTTGTTATGGTTGAGCTAAGTTTCTAGGGCTTCATAGAGTTTTCTTTTAGTGTAATGATTAATGTTAGAAGTGATTTTCGATCTATCAAAGCAAATGAGATGGCAAAAGTCTTATGAGTGCTCAGCTAGAGTTGATCTTTTTACCTGGCCATATTTTATATCTATGAATGCTCTTTGATCCTGGATTGTAGAGATATTCCTTTCTTGCCAATGTAGTACTTCCCACATGGCCAAGGTATAGTGTAAACACCTTTTCATGAAGTTGGATCAATAAGGTCTTTTGCATAGTTTAACAAGCTTTTAATTCTATTTTGAGGAGAAAAGACACGGATATTACCTTTCTTCTAGATTTTTTCCATTTTATGTTGTTCCTTTAGTATAAGGTAGAGTGACAATCTTGGTGTTTTCTTGATCTTGAGAGATCTCATGACAATGAACATTATTATGCCTCAATAGTTGGTTGTGGAGCTTAATCTTCTTGATTCTAGAGTTCATCTTTCACCCGTGTTTGGATCTCAGTACCATGACAAGGGGTGTGGGGGGATTGTCTCCCACTAAAGTTGCCATGGGAATTCCAATGGGGGAAACGCCCTCATACTGAAAATTTAGGAAAAAATTCCTTATAAAATGTTGTAATTTCATAGTCATAACTGGGTCAATAATGGGTGATTTACGGGCCCATGGTTTTGGGCATCCTGTGGTATTTTCCCATGGTATTCCCTTTATAAAAGGAAGGCATTGTAATACAATTGTGTATTGTATTGTAGCAATGTGAAAAAATGATCTATGATGATTATCTGAGAGAGACTGTGAGAGATTGAAAAGGAAGTGCAACAGGTGTACTGCAGGTTGTATCCTTCATTTTGTTGGATAGTATAATAATAAATGACTAGCAATTTATGTGTGGACGTAGCCCATCTTGTGAGAACCACGTTATATTGGTGTCTCTCTTGTAATGTGTTTATGTGTTTAATTTTTGCATCTTGTTTATTTTTATTGCTCTACGATCCTGTTTTTCTAACATCAACGTTTATGGATCCTTTTGAATATTTATGTAATTGAGAGATTGTTCTTTTAAAGTGAGATTTATGCCTCTTGAAGATGATCCCAACATAGTGATCAAAACTAGTAAGGGTTTAACCTTCTCAACACAACTTTTGTCCATCAATCTAACTCTACATAAACTATGAATACTTTGAATGTTTATTGTTGTTAAAACAATCTGTTAGACACTATAGTTTTGGATTCAACAAAATAGTCTTGAGATGTAGGCATATAATGCCTTTTTTTACTCTTTCTATATGTCATGTTGAATTGGAAGAACAATTTTTGGACTAGGATGTGAAAGCATTGTATATAAATGTTTTTGTTAGGGGTTACCCACAACCTTTTATATATATAAATTACTCGTTATTGTTTATTAAAACAAATATTTTAGACATTTTTTATATTAATTTTGATAGGAGTAAGCTAAAACTAGACATTTTGCACCTTTCTGGTGAGTTCTGTTGGAATTCGGTGATTTGATTACTTGTTGAAATTGCAGTTTTGATTATTCAAAATGAGATTTTGTTTGTAGAAAATGGATTCGCCGCCTCGATTACCCATGGGACACCCCGTCTATGCAATACAACAACCTAAAACTGTCATTTCAAAAATTCTTGACGAATTTTGGTTGTTAAACTCTCGGATAATCAATGCAAATCATCTAGTTTTTATCTTACTCCCTATACACACACACACACATATGTGTGTGTGTGTATGTATATACACACACACACATATGTGTGTGTGTGTGTATGTATACACACACACACACACACACACACATATATATGTGTGTGTATATGTATATATATATGTGTGTGTGTGTGTGTGTGTGTGTGTATACACATATATATCTATACATATATGTGTGTGTGTGTGTGTGTACATACATGTATATATATACATACATATATGTATGTGTATATATATATATACATACATATATGTATATATATACATACATATATGTATGTATACACNCACACACATATATATATATATATATATATGTATGTATGTATAGATATATATGTATATATATATGTGTGTGTGTGTGTGTGTGTGTGTGTATACATATTAATTTTAAGTAATTAATTAACATTTTAAATTTTTATTTACCACTTTGCTTAATTTGATTGTGTTGACCATAATATCTATCCTTTAACAAATTAACTAAACATGTTAGGAAGAATAATTTTAATAAAGTTCAATGTTGGTGTTTCTTTGATGGGGCATCTTAGGGTAGACCTACAATGGGTGGTGTTGGGGGTGTTCTTCACTTTTCTAAGGATTGATGGATTGAATTCGTGGCGGGTATTAGCGGAGCTACTTATAACATGGCAGAATTCAATGTTATTCACCTTATACTCCATCTGACTCATTCTCATGGCATCCTTCAACTGCAGATTTTTGGGGACTCTTCGTTGGTGATTGATTGTTTCAAGCTCAAAAGGCCTCCCAAAAACTTCCTCCTTAGACCATTTTATGATGATATTCTAAGATATATGGGTCTTTTTATGGATCTATCTTTCTGTCATGTTTTATGGGAGAGGAACCTGGCTTTCAATTCTCTCTCAAAATATGGGATCTTCATGGATGAATTCAGTTGTCATTTTTGGGATAGACATGGTTCTCATGTCACTGAACATGCTCCTCATGCTCAACTTATTTGAACTTTTTTGTTTATACTCATTTTGTTTCTCGGCTATATTATGTGACTATCTTTTAGAACTCATTGTATGACTTGTCTTGAGCTTCGCTCAACGAATGGCTACAACCTCATGTTTACAATGTAGGTTTTTAATAGAAAGAACTGTGATTTTTTTCTATGGGAAAAAAAATATTTTTAATTAAAAGAATTTCACATATTTTTCTTAATCAATATATTAAATTTCAATAATATTTTTTTAATCTTTAAAATTTAATATGTATGTTTTATTAGTAGTAGTCTAAAAATGTTATGATTTGGATCTTTTTCGATCATATTTTGTCAATTATGTTACCCAAAATTTGGTTTAAAAATGGGAAGAATTGTTGGAATTGAAAATGTATCTTGTCGAGATTACACAATCTGAGTGCAATATGGGTTTTTGAGGCCTTGAATCCATTTATGCATTAAAGAATGCAATTTAATTAGTGAAAATTACAATTTAACCAAAGATTGTATAAACGAAATATGATGATGATGACCAGAAAATGTCCAAATTGTATAGCGTTTAGAGTAGTGAGGCATATTTATAGTCCAAAATAATAGAGATGTGGGTAAGGATTATAAGTTGGATTTTATAAAAAAATATAATATTTATAACAAATAATAGTAATAATGTGTGTGTGTGTAGAGAGAGAGAGAGAGAGAGAGAGAGAGAGAGAGAGAGAGAGAGAGAGAGAGAGAGTACAACTTGAGTCGGCCTAACAATTAAGAACATGTGTTTCCTCTTGGGAGGTCATAGGTTCAAATCCAAAGGGGTTAGGGTATGCACACCTATGTAGACTTTAGTAGTTACATCATTGCGCATAGAGGGGTATTGGACACACTAAACACGCTAAGAGAGGGGGGGGTGAATCAGTGCGTGTACCTTTTATTACTTTTCAAAACTTGATTATCAGTAGCTTGCAAACAAAACATTCATTAATACATTATTAACATTTACATTTCATAAGCATGTCATCATCGCATCATCATCACTTAAGAAGCATACACAATACACAATATTTTTTTGTGGAAACCCAACTACTGGGGGGAAAACAAAAAATATGTGGTTTATAATATAGAGATTGCATTCAATGTGTTAACCAACACCAACTAGAAGGAAGCTCTAACTCCCTAATTTTATAGCACAAACTATAAGGAGGCTCCAACACCCTAGTTTATCATCTCCAACTGAAAGGAAGCTCCAACACCCTAGATTATCATATCCAACTGAAAGGAGGCTACAACCCCCTAAGATCACATGCTCCAACCTATAGAGAATACTCTAATCCTCAGTGAGCATCAACTCACAATTCTTAGGAACCAACCTGAAGGAGACTATAATCTCCTATGCTTGCCCCGTACTGTCGCCCTGATATGAATAGAAGAAACAATTTGTAATGATCATTGTATCACTGTCTCTGAAAACTTGTACATGTATCATTGTCCCTGCACCTATATCATTTTCCTTGTTCATGTATCACTATCTCTTTCAGCATGTATCATTGTATCACTACCTCTACCAACCTGTCACAATCACTATCTCTATCACAATGCCCCAATAATTGTATCTCTATCTAAATGCCACAATCATTGCCTCTGTCACAATGACACTGTCAATGTCACAATGCCACAATCACCATCACACTGTCCCAATATCTGTCACACTATATCAACCTGTACATGCCTCAAGTATATACCCATAAACAATCATCCATCGATTTCATTTGGATCCTCAACTTGTATATCATATACATTTACAAAACATTGAACATTTCAAGGGTTGAGCCATGTGCTAAAATATAACCATGGACTATGCCAAGATAATCACCATGATCTATGCCAAGACCATCCTACAATATGTCCAGATAATCATTATGATATTTACAAACAAATCACCAAGATCTATGCCACGATCATCATAAATTGTGCACCAACATCTATGCTAATATCACCATCAAGTATGCTAAGAGATAAGCACAATAACATGTACACACTTCATACCTTTTCAAGACAACAAGATGGACCCTGGTCCATGAGAGGCATGACTATCAAAAGAGAGACCCATGTACAAAAACCATACCAGATCTATGCCAACATAACCATCATCATATCCCCCATAACATATATAATGACTTCAAATAGGTATACCAAGAGAGAGGCTCACATACCAAGAACCAAGATGAGATCTATCCATGAAAGACATGTGTCATCATAAGAGAAACCCACAAGCATGAACCATACATTTGTCAAGATCATAAGATGATGAAATAATATAGAAACCAAAATAGCTCTAGGTAGATTCATCACATATCCCTTACAACCATATTTCCAACGAGCTAAGAATTTTGTAAGTTCGATACCATATGAAAAAGTTATTCCATTTTTCATGAATATCCTCAATCCTCAAAGATACCTAGAAATCGCTCCTCCAAAAAGTTTTACACTTTTTTCTCCAATGATGTGCATTAGAAAGAGTGACTTTATTGATTATAAAATGAAATATTTGGTCTTCTATTTATTCACTTCATCATGATCTGGTAGCTTCTTTTGATGTCTCCTTAGAAAAATCCTTAATTCATGGATCTCCATGTTTTAAGGGGGTCTCAAGGGTAAGTACCCCACCTCAAGGACCCATCATGACATTTCATGCCAAAACTTCCATAGCACGTTGTATCTTCTCCAAAGGGGCCTTGGGGCTTTTCCACATTGTCATACTTGATGGATACACCATTATTTTTTGTGGGGATCCTTGCCATTTCATGTGGTCTAATGGGCCAAAGTACCACAACTTTTGAGGTCATGTGGACCAAGAATTATTATTTTGGGGGTACTTCAAGATTCACACCAAATTTCTTTAGACTAATTTTAGGGACTCTATAGGGACTTCTCCACCATGGATCATGTAACCCCAAACTCATGGGCAAGTGAACCAAACACCATTGTTTATGGGTTTCTTCACCTTTTATTTGAACATTGCCTTGTGGACCAATCCTTATTACTTTGGGGGCTACTTCTCATGGTCATATGGACCAATCCTTTTAGTCATGTAGACCCAACACCACTACTTTAGGAAATTTTTCACACTTATTTAGGACACTTTAGGGACTCTTTTTACACTCCACACCATCATAATCATTAGTGTATTCTCTACGAGATTTGTACCACTTATGTATAAATCAAAGTGTCTTCCCATGAGGGCCATGCGCAACTGATACACCATAAGGGGACTGATTTGGGTTTTGTATACACTTGTGATCAAGGGATTACTTAGGTTCTTCTTTAGGGGATTCAAGGCTTCATTATACACTCCCAAACAATATATCTCTACTTCAACCACATCATCATTATCACCTTTACACAACATATATATTCACCCTTTTGACATCAATGACACCCTATTTGACATCAATGACAACTTATTCCAACAATATCCTCCTTTGTCATTGATGGCAACAACTTCAAAGATCTTCCCCCCCTTTGACATAAATGACAAAAGGGGTAAAACAACTTTGTTCACCTGCTCCCCCAAGGATTATGTTGGCTCCCCCTGTTAATATGCTTCTCTTATGTAACTTGTTTTGCTAATCATTTGAGTCTCTTGCATAATATAATTTTACTTGACTATGAATGCCTTATGTAAATATCTTTCTTTGCTAACAATACTCCCCCTTTGACTATGTTGAACCCCCCTTAGAATTGGCCAATTATTGAATCTTTATGAAGCATATCCCCCTATGTTTTTGAATAATTTACCAAACCATTGCTTTGTTATCTTTTCATTGATATTCCTTTCATGTTACTTAGACTCCCCCCTCAACATCATCCATAATATTGGGAGCCTTTATACCAAACTGTTTACAACAATAGGTTCTGCTCTGTTATAGGATCATCTTCTGTAATGTTGACACCTTTCTTTTTGCTTGTTAATATGTCATTGTTACTTGACTCTGCAACTGTTGTAGATATGTCCTTTGAGTCTTCTGTATTGACCTTTTTTTTCATTCACTTCTTTATCATGTAATACCATTTCCTTTATATCTTTGATCTTGTGTCATGTTCTACTTTCATTCAATATACTTCCCATCTTTAAGATAAGAGAATTGGTTTGGTCTATATAAACCCAAAGAAGTCCCATTATGGTGTAAGGAGACTACAATATCCTATCCTTTCCCCATCCTGCCACGCTAATATGAATAGAAGAAATGATCTATAATGATCACTGTATCACTGTCTCTGACAACTTGTACCTGTAACTTTGTCCCTGCACATGTATCATTGTCCTTGTTCATGTATCACTGTCCCTTTCGGCTTGTATCACTGTATCACTACCTTTGTCAACTTGTCACAATCATTATCTCTATCACAATGCCCCAATCATTGTATCTCTATCTAAATGCCACAATCACTACCTCTGTCATAATGCCACCGCCTCTGTCACAATGCCATTGTCAATGCCACAATCATTGTCACAATGTCTCAATATATGTCCCACTATATCAACATGTACATGCTTCAAGTATATACCCATAAACAATCATTCGTCGATTTCATTTGGATCTTCAACTTTTACATCATATACATTTCCTAACAATATATCTATACTACAACCACATCATCATTACCACCTTGACACCACATATATCATCACCCTTTTGACATCAATGACACCCTATTTTCCATTAATGAAAACTTCTTCCAACAATCTCGCCCTTTGTCATTGATGACAACAACTTCAAATCTCTAACCTGGTGCACAATTTATGATGATCATGGCATAGATCTTGGTGATTTGTTTGTATAGATCATGGTGATTATCTGGACATATCGTATGATGGTCTTAGCATTGATCATAATGATTAGCTTAACATAGTCCATGGTTATATTTTGGCATATGGCTCATCTCTTGGAATGTTCAATGTTTTGGAAATGTATATGATGTAAAATTTGAGGATCCAAATGAAATCGATGGATGATTGTGTCAAGGTATATACTTAAGGCATGTGTAGGTTGATATAGTGTGACAGATATTGATACATTATGACAGTGATTGTGACATTGATAGTGACATTGTGACAGAGGTTGTTTACTAGCACCAACTGGAAAGAAGATCCTACTCCCTGATTTTCTAGCACCAACTAGAAGGAGGCTCCAACCCCCTAGTTTACTAGCTCCAACTAAAAAGAGGCTACAACCCCTTAAGGTCACAGGCTCCAACCTATAGAGAGGAATCCAGTACTCAATGAGCACCAAACCACGATTCTCAAGCACTAACCTGATGGAGACTACATTATCCTATCCTTGCCCTGCCCTGTTGCCCTGATATGAATATAATAAACAATATCCATTATCAATATATTACTGTTTTTGACAACTTGTACATGTATATTTGTCTCTACACCTGTATCATTATCCATGTTCCTAAATCACCGTGCCTTTCATCATGTATCATTGTATCATTGTATCACTACCTCTATCAACCTGTCACAATCACTATCTCTATCAAAATGCCCCAATCATTGCATCTCTATCTAAATGCCACAATCACTACCTCTATCACAATGCCACAATCATTGTCATATTGTCTCAATATCAATCATGCTATATCAATTTGTACATGCCTCAAGTATATACCCACAAACAATCATCTATCAATTTCATCATTACCACCTTGACACCACATATATCTTCACCCTTTTGACATCAATGACACCATGTTTGACACCAAATTGGTGTTTATCTTGACCATGACCTTAAAATTTATTCTTATTATTATATGTATGTGTGTGTGTGATGTTTTGTTTGCTATAGGTAGGGGACTAAAAATGATATCGCTAAGGGTTGTGAATCACCTACTCACAGTAGTGGCTAGAGTTTCAACATAGCCACTCTCTATCTCATCTGATGGCACTACAACCTGTTTTGGGCCTGTATCCTTCTATACCCCACACATCTAAGGAATGAACCATGGTTTATCCTCCACAACGATGAATGATTATATGCCCACCTCTCTGTTTGAACTCTCTCCTCATGTGATGGATTCTATATCAAACTATTTGCTGGTTAATAAGAAATTTTCCTTCCAATATATAGTTCAAAATGGCAATAAAATCCCTTCTCTCAACCACTTCTAGGTTTAAGAGGATCCCTCCCTCCCCATTCTAGTAGATCGTGACATAGAAAAGAAATCTCTTTTCTATGTCTCTCATGGGATGGTGTGCTAATTTAATGGATTGTGTCCTTTCCTTGTTGACTTGTAGAAATGGGTTAGCAACTCATGGATGCCCCTGATGAAGGAAGAGGCCTATATAAACCCTTGTGCAACAGGGTTTTTTACTGTGGAATTTGATCTTGAAGAAGACAATGACTTTATCCTGAGCTCTGAACCTTGGTTTTGGGGTATTTGAGGACTATGCATGAAGCCATGGAATCCTTCTTTCGATTCTATGATGGATTTGCTTACCTCGGCTCTAGTATGGTTCAGGCTCCCAAATATGCCCTTGCATTTATGTGGTATTCCCTCCCTTCAATCCATTGAGGATGCTCTTGGCAAGTTCCACTACTATAGCCCAGAAACATTGAATCAGTCTCATACCACCTTTGTGAGGATTTGTGTGGAAATGGACTTCAATAAAGGATTTCCAGTTGAAATAAATATCGTTGGTACAATGGACCCAAAAGGTTGATTACGAACAAGCCATCTTCACGTGTAGTGCATGTTTCGAAATATGGCATACAACAACCTCTTGCACCAAATCTCTTAAGAATAAAGGTTCTAAAAAAACCCACCGCAAATCTACACAGTGGGAGGGTGCAAAGAGAATGAATCAATTCATTTATGTAGAAGAAGATCTAGATCTTCATACTCATAAAGCAAATTCAGATTTGTTCCAAAAAAATATTATTAAGACCCATCCGGTTGAAGAACCTATTAAAAAGTAAGAACAAGTAACATCAAACTCAACTACTAAGAAATAAGATGAGACTGTGCAAGTCCCATAAACTAAAGAAAACACTATTAGTTGAGCAAGATCCACTCTACCCCTTTTAGGGGGAAAGAAGACAACGATAAGAAGCTGCATTAATATAGTAAAAGAAAAGGTGCAACTTCACATTCAAAACCCCCAAATCCATGTAAAGCAAAATCGTGGACAACAATTGTCAAGAAAAAGAAGTCCCCTCCAGTCCCACAACTAATGATGACAAGGATTAGATCTTGCAATCCTCCCTATACATGTTTTTTTTCTCAAGTTTATATGTAACCAATTTGTTTGCATTTATTCCTATTCTCAAGTTTTTGATAATAAGTACAAGAATAATAGGAAAACTTGGCTTTTCCCTCTCATGATGCAAGAAGGAGAGAAGTTTTGCTCTTCAAATTTAGCAATTTTGAATTTGTATCTTGAAGTTAATTTGGCATGTATGTATGTATGTTTGTATGTATGTGTGTGTGTGTGTGTTTGTATGTCTGTATGTTTATGTATGTATGTATGTATGCATGTATGTATGAGGGGTGGAAAGCATGAGGGGGATTATTATTGATCTTAGTGGAACTATGGAAATCAACTATGCTTGAGAGCTTGGAATCGTGGCTAACAATCAAGCATAGGTATATGCATTATTACAAGGTCTTCATATTGTCAATTTGTTTAAGGCTAAGTTTATTTTAGTAGTATGGGATTTGACTATAATAATCAAGTCATGAACAAGAGGTACACCACTCTAATCAAATCTCTAGCAAGATTAATCTCTCAAATCAAGCAAGAATCCTCTTATTTTTGAGATATTAAGTTTTTCAATGTTCTCCAAGGTCTAAACAAAGAAGCAAACCTTCATGCCAACTTAGCAACTTAGTTGGAAGAGGGCCATTACAAAAAAAAGAGGGAGTTCCTCTACCTTCCAATCCCATAATGATATTTTTCATGAAGAACCTTCTTTAACAAAATTTCATGTAGAGGTAGACATAGAAAGTTGGAGGGAGAGTTGAATGGTGGTGCATTTAAGGGTCGGGTAGGTGTGGGATGGCACCACACATGCCATTCCTTCTAACATCTATTTTTTTGGAATGTGAAGGGTAATAATATTGTGGAGTAGGTGGGATAATGGACACCACTATGCCTTTATGGTTTCACCTAAATCAAGAATATTTCACAAAGTGTGGAGTTTTCTCCATCATCCTTGGCTTTTATGAGATATATCGTTTCAATTCCCAACTCATTCTACAATGGCAATGGTGGTTGTTTCAATCATGTGACTATCTTTAGTCCTTTGGTATTTCATACTTTGGCTATAGAGTATTGGACCTTTGTGCCTTCAATGGGTATAGGGGCTCTCTCCATGGACATGTTAGCATCTATATGGGATTTCCCACATATAAAACTAGTTGGATACACTTAACTCTTTCAGTATCTATTGGTTAGCATCATGTATGTTCATCCGTGTTAGGCATATCGATTCTCCAAAATTTGAGTTTTATTGGTTTGATGCCATACTACATCAGGTTGTTATCTCTTAGTGTGAGAGACTAGGTTATTCTTGCTTGGTGATTAGAAATAGTTATAGTTAGGTTTATTTTGGGTGGAGCTTGGGCATTTCCTTTGTTGAACATCCCCTTAGTTTTTGGGGTGTAAATTCACTTCCTACCCCCCTATTTCATTTTTACTATACCTAGGTAATTAAAAGCACTATGGATTGCCAAGGTTTCCATGGAAAATGTCAATGTGCCATATGCAAGCAATTCTCCATAAACACGAGGATTGTATAAATGAAAACATGACCTCCATTCTATCCCTTTCGAATATAATGCAAAGTAGTGAGCATTTAACCAATTAACATAACTCCAACATCATGGACATTGTTTTGCAACTCTTACTTTGTATTACTTGGCTATAAAGTTCAGTTGCAACCTTTCTAATACAAATTCCTAACATGTATTTCCTTCTAGGAGGTCACATGTTCAAATCCGTAGCAGCGTAGGGTATGTACACTTTCGTAGTCTTTAGCAGTGAAATAGTTTGCCGGAGGGGGTCCCTTTGTCCCATAATCAATGGGCTCTCATACACCAAATTGGTGTTTAGCTTTGCCGTGACCTTAAAATTAAATTATAAATATTATTATTTATTATATATATAAACAATAATGGTTAGGAATTTGTTTTATAAGTGTTTAAATTTTTATTAAGAGAAGTATTTGATATGTACACCTAATATAAGCACTAATATATAAAAAGATTTTTTTCAATGTGGTCCACAACCCCAGAGAGGGATTGCTACATCCACGAGAAGAATTCCCAAGGGACCCACTCGAAGGGCCCTCACCCTGTTGGCTCTGATTACAGAGCCTAACCCGATGGGGACATCAAGTGAGGCCCTTAAATATCTATGCATAGCCACCCGGGGATTTGACCCCAAGACCTTCTGCTTACAACTCACAACTCTCAACTACTTGAGCTAACCCATCGGGCTACTAATATATAAAAAGATAAACAGAGAGATACAAGATTTACACATAATATCATTAATACAATAAATACGATTTATATAGAAATACTATTACTACTACTACTACTAATCTATAAGTCAGCCACCAATTTGGTGTATGAGATACCCTTGTTTGTGGGATAAGGGACCCCCCTCTGCACAACGATGTAATTGCTAAAGTCTATAAAAGGTGTACATACCCTAACCCCCTCTGGATTTGAACCTATGACCTCCTAGGAAGAAACACACATTCTCAACCATCAGACCCACTCAGATTGTCTATTACCCCTTCCTTCATTTACTCATAAATCTATTTCACATAATAATAAAAAATTATAAATAAAGAAAATTGATCCCTCTCCATACTTGATAGCTTTAAAATTAAAATAAATTTATAGTAATAATTATTAATAATAATCTAAAGGTTAAACTATTTTGACTTTTTTAATCATATTTTTTCTTAATAATTTTATTCAAAATCTAATTAAAAATTCAGCAAATTTGTTAAAATTATAAATATCAATTATCAAAATGGAGTTGTCTAACAAGGGGACTTTTTGACTTTCAGGCTTATTTTTTCTTTTCTGTCGGAATCGAGTGAATTTAATCTACAAAATCTGTAATTTATGTTGTTTGTTGGGCGATTTTAAGTTCGGAAATGAAATCGGGTAACAGAAAAAGCCCTGACACCCACACTCTGTAAGATCTAGCAGTGTTTTTGAAAGTTTTGAAAATTCCGTGAAGATTCATGGCAAAAAACTGGTAAAAACCTACCAAATACAAAGATAAAAAAATCTCCTCTTTAGACAACTTGTATCAAAATTACACATTTTAAATATATTCTTGTATTTAATAAATATAATTTAAAAAAGTCAATTATATTCCATAAATATAAATTATTATTATTTTAATTCCAAATACATCATAGTAACAAGAGCTTTCACATGATTCATAAAATCATATCATGTTTTCATTGTGTAATATCAAAGACGAAGACAGTCATCAATCGTATCAATTTGCAATCTTCCTTATCCTAGGGACCTGGACCAAAGATATTGTTAGCATATACCAAGTTTTTATAAGGACCAAGTTGATTTTATATAATAAAATGTATTATAAGCTAATATGGGATAATATTTCTTAATTTTACTTGGGATCATTTAAGATGTAGGGATTATCATAATCAATATGAATTTTATTTAAATGTCTAAACCACTTTATCTATACTAATAAAAAAATATCCACAATTTTTTTTTTTTAAATTTTAAGTAAATCAAAATATGAATTTTATTTAAATGTCTAAACCACTTTATCTATACTAATAAAAAAAATATCCACAATTTTTTTCTAAGTAAATCAATCAATTATAATTGTTTTTTTTTTAATCAATCAAATTTTTTTTTTAATTCTTAAAATGTGATCTAGCTCAAGCACAAGATAAAAGAGACCATATCAATCTAAATAGGACTATAGTGAGTTTCATGATAAAGGGGAATCGACAATGAAGATTAGGGTAAAGGGGAAGTTAGACCCACGTTTAAGAAATGGTAAATGCACTTTGTGGACATTCCAAATTGACATTTAATTTATTACTTATATTAAGTTGCATGGCGTTTAATATAAAGGGGCACTTTGTTATAATATAAATAAGTGTACATATTAAAAAGGAGTGAATATTGTAATAACATCCTTATCCAAGTTTTAAGGGATGTAGATATTATGAAAGAGAGGGCCGTGATAAGAAGCAAATTACACTGCAAGCAAATCGTGTGGATCCACCTAATCCAGTAAACATTACAAAAATATTAGTATCAAATAACAAAATAAAATGCTATATGACAAGTGTCAAATAAAATATAACATGAATAATATTATTTTTATAGAATGACATGTTACTGATTGTACATGGAATATTCATACACTCATTTTTCCATCCATTATTTGTTAATAAAATGACAACTTACTTCTTGTACATTGAACGTTCATACACTCATTTTTACATGCATTCTTTTTTAATAAAATGACATCTTATCTCTTGTACATTGAATGTTCATACACTCATTTTTCTATTCATTTTTTTTGGACCCAGGAAGGAATATGAATATTTTAACATATTGGTGGTTCATGAATATTTTAACATAGTGGTGGTTCATTTTCATATCCATGTGAATTTCATCGAAGTGAAGGAGAACATAACTTTTTTCTAAAAAGTTAACACATGTCATGATATTGTACATGAACAAATTTGAAAATAGAGTCATTGGCAAAGGGTTTTTCTTTTGTGTTGACTTTTTAAAGTTTTTCTTTTTATTGACATTTTACCTATGGTACATGAGCAAATTTGAAAATAGTCACTTTTGTATTGACTTTTTACTTTTTGAGAGATAATAATGAAGGATTGACTTTTTACTTTTTGAGAGAGATAGTAATGAAGGATTGATGCCAAAATATTGAGAGATAGCAATGAAGGGTTTTTGCCAAAATCTTGAGAGAGCAATCTTGCTGTGAATATGGAATCTCTTAATTTTAGCAAGTAGGTTAGTAATGGATATGATTTTATTTGAAAAGACTAATAATAGAGTTTTTATTTTGCAATTGATTTGGAGTGTATCATTTAATGATTGTAGTATTATCTTTTGTTAAGTTATAGAGTTGTTATAGATCTTACTGTATTTCACAATTATACAAGTATGGTAGTAGTTGTGTTAATTATGTTCCTTTCCCTCATATTAATACTAGTGTCTTGGTTAATTCATGAACAATAATGAAATTAGTTAATTCAAATCGTTGTAATATGCTTCCGCTATAATGTGTCTTTATTTATAGTTGGCTACTCTAAAAACCCATGATTGACTTGCAAACCCTAAGTATGAGACTATGCTTTTTCTATGGCCTCCCCCTTGGAGTCCGATCTAGGAGGTAAGTGTAGGAGTCAACAACATTTCGCGCTTTGGTGAATGACTTGAAACTGACCTCTCACCCTGGGCCTTCTCAAGCTTCGAAAATTGTCAAGCTAGTTGTCACTCCTGAGATGCAACTTCCATCTAAAGTGGTTTGTCATAAATATATTTCTCTCTCATAAAGATGACTTGTTGGATTGTTCACTAGAATTTGGCCTTCTCCAAGATTGATGGAAGTGTGGATAAGTAAAAATTGGAAGCCTTTTATTTCAAGGGACCTATAGTTTCATTTATGCAAGAGAGGGTACTACACGTTTCTTATTGAGAGAAAGGAAGATTGGGACCTAATATTTAGAAGTGTCCCATATTTCATGGAACCTAGAGGTATGTATCTGAATCAATGGAATTTAGATTTTGATCCTGAAAATGATTTTCCTTTTGTTGTTCCTGCCTGGGTGAAACCTCCCCACTTGCCATTGCATTACAAGAGTGAGGATGCCAAGAAAGTCATAGGGAACTTGTTAGGGAAATACATTGACATATCTGAACCAAAAGCCCCTACGTTTGGTTGTGCTCGCATTTGTGTGGAAGTAGATATGGAAAAAGGCCTGCCATAAGCCATTAATTTCCACATGGATGCTTGGAGACATATTGAGAAGTTAGATTATGAGAAACTCCCCTTTAAATGCAGAGCTTGTCCCGAATATGAACATTTTTGTGAAAAAATTCCCCCAAAACCCATTGGTGGAAGAAAACCCTAACAAGTATGAGGAATGAAAAACCATTCAAAAAGGAGGGAGATTTCAGAAAGAGAATATCCCTTCAAAAGGTGGATTAAAAAAGGGTGATCATGGCCATTCAATTCCCACTGCAGAAAATCGGTTTCATATTCTCTCTTAAGAAGTAGATGATGGAGGCAATCCTCTACCAACTTTGTACCTGGAAAAGGGAGCAATGTTTTGGTTGATCAACCAATTAAGGAGGATATTGGGGTGGAGGAAGCATGGCAATATGCTTTCCCCATTGTACCTTACGAGGAGACTGAAGGAGAGGCTAGTAAAAGGGGACCAAGTGAAAATACATGTAGCTCATGAAGGCACATAAGGAAAAGTAGGTGAAAACACATGTAGCTCATGAAGGCACATAAGAAAAAGTAGGAATGAAACAATAAAGGAGCATACCAAGAGCATCCTCATAAGAAAAATACGGGTAGTTCATCCCATATGGACAAGAGGAATCAATGGGAAAATAAAGAAAATATATTGGGAAAACAAAGCACTATTCCTAAGGTTATGGACATATCCATTATGAATCAGCCCTCTCCAAAAGAAGAAAGGGAGTTTGGCAGTCCAAACAGTTGTTTCCAAATGAAGTTGGTCTCTTAGAATTGTCGGGGTATGGGGGAAAAGAAAAAAGTTGAATCAATGAAAAATTTGATTATGAAGGAAAGGATTTCTCTCTTACTTATACAAGAGACCAAAATGTAGGTAGAAGAAGTAGAATCCCTAGCTTCTAAGATTTGGAAAACATGAAAATGTCAAATGGTTAGCTCTTGAGGACCATTTGGAGGTCTAAAAACTTTTCAGAATGGTAAAAAATTCTCTCTTGTTTCTCATTTTTCTCATTCTTATTGGTTATGGACATATTTAGAAGACCGTGAAACTAAGGAAAGAATCAAAATATGTAATGTGTATGGGCCTATACATTACATAGATAAAATAGTTCTTTGGAATTCTTT
Organism: Pseudotsuga menziesii; assembly: GCA_001517045.1. Classification (NCBI taxonomy): domain Eukaryota; kingdom Viridiplantae; phylum Streptophyta; class Pinopsida; order Pinales; family Pinaceae; genus Pseudotsuga; species Pseudotsuga menziesii. The sequence goes on along the minus strand of LPNX010910789.1, from coordinate 192,296 downwards.
GAAATCTCTTTTAATTTAAGAGTCTTCACATAATTTGATCTCAATTAGTGATTTTAATGTTATTGTCTCACTTAAGGAGAGAAAAGGAGGAACTAAGGTCAAGGATCCCTTTGGGAAAACCCATAGGATCTTTTATTAGGATGGATGAATGGATATTATTCTAAAGAAATGGATTTACACATGGAGTAATCGTAGAATTGGAATGGGACATGTAGCAACCCATCTTGATAGATTCTTGGTACATTATACCTTCTTAGAGAATTATCTTTTGATCTCTTCAAAAAATATTGCATTAGTAGTATCTAATCACAGACCTATGTTGCTTGCTATAGACCCCTATCAACTTTGGCCGCTCCCCTTTAGTTTAATCCTTTGTGGCCTAAATATAAAGAAGATTGTGACCTAATTAGGAAAGAATGGGGCACTAACCTTTATTTTAGAATCCGAACTCGGACTTGTTAAAGGGGATTTGAAGGAGTGGGAAAAGTTTAAATTCAAATCTCCAGATCATAAGAGCAAGGAATTGCAAAAAGAAACATAACACTATCAACTGGCATGGAGATAACGGAGATCAGATCAAAAGATTTAAGGGAAAGAGAATTAGATTAGTCATTAACAACTGCTTAAAGATAGAAAGAGGAATTATGGAGTCTAAAATATCGCAACTTATGGTAATATATGGAGATAGAAATACTGTCTTCTTCTGTAATCAAGCTAAAACTCAAATAGCGAAAATCAATATCAAAGAGATCCGGGACTCCAACGAGGCAATTATTTCACAATTTGAGGAGATCAAGGGGGAAGCAAAGAACTTCTTTCAGGATTTGTATAAGAAACCACTTAATCCCTGTTCTAATGAGGGTTACAGTTTGTTGAGTCAAATTCGGCATCTACTCAACAATGAAGAGAATGCGGAGTTTGAAAGTCCAATTATCAAAGCAGAAGTCAAATTTGTGATTTGGATCCTCCACCTGGACAAAGGCCCGGGTCTTGATGGTTTCTCTATTAGTTTTTTTGGATAATGTTGGGATACTGATTAAACAAAATTTATGCAAAATGTTAAATTGGCCCCAGGGAAGGGAAAAAATTGGAGGAGCAACTAACTCCTCTTTTATTTATCTAGTTCCAAAAGAAACCAGACCCTTTACCTTCAATCGATATTATCCAATATCTTTATGCAATGTTGCTTACAAGATCTTGACAAAAATCATGTCTTTAAGACCTAATAAAGTGATGCTAACGATAATAATAAGAACACAAGGCAATTTATGGCAGGTAGACAAATTATCGATATCATTATTTTAATTTAAGAGTACATTCATTTGAGCTATAGTAGGGGGAAGGTATGACTATAAAGAAGGATATATCAAACTCCTTTGATAGAGTCTGGCATTCTTCTCATTTCTTGAAAGATTTGGGTCCTCTACATTGTTTATCAAGTGGATTAAAGATTGTATAAGAAAACCTTGGATATCACCTCTTGCCAATGGTCAAACAACGAAATGTTTTTAAGCTTCTTGAGGTCTAATACAATCATTTTCTCTCTCTCTCTCTTAATTTCTTTATATCATCACGGCTAAAGCTTTAAGTCAGATTCTCACAAAAGAGCATGCCAATGGAAATATAGTTGGTATTCTTATCGCCATAGGAGTAAGATCTATCAATCACTCTCAATTTGCAGATGACACTATCTTTGTTGAAGGTTCCTTTATGATTATTACACAAAGGTTCAAAGCAATCCTAGATTAATTTCTCATGGCATTTGGTTGAGCAGTGAATGAAGTCAAGAGCAATTTGTTCAAATGAAATGTTTCCCCATCTCACCTACATAAAATTGCATGTGTCTCTGGCTATAAAAGCATAAGAAAATGGTCCTCCTTCAGGTATCTGGGCACCCTTATATCCCTTAACAAGGTCATAGTCACAGAATGGGAATGTGTGGTAAAAAAAGAGCTAGGATGACTTCTTAGGGTGCTCAATGGTTGAATATAGAAAGAAAACTTATTCTCATCCTCTCTGTTTTGTCTTCTTTGCCTATTTTTTCATTATCTTTTTCTATGCTAGCTCCTGACTATGTTTTAAAATAAATTAATAAGTTTATGGGGAGGTTTTTATGGAAATGGGGTAAAGGTAATGTTAAAAAAATTAATCTTATCAAGTGGGATATTGTCACAAGTCCATTCTCTTTAGGAGGGGTTGGGATTCATGATCCTCTGTTAGTCAATATTGTGTTGGGTGCAAAAATCCTTTGGAGGATGGTCATAGGTAGCAAATAATGGTGGAAGGAAGCATTAAAGAAAAATGATTTCCAAGGGGCAAGGGATCGATGTATAGACAATCACCCTTGGAATGGAGAGGGATCTAGTATTTGACATCTTCTATGTGTTGTTGTGGATATTATTCAAAAGGTTTATTTTGGATTCCTAGCAGCGAGAAGCAAATAAATATTTGAGAGGATAATATTCTCAGAAGACCTCCTCTTCGGGACAAAGAAGGGTTACTGGACCTTTGAAACTAGTTGAATTCTCGAGGTATCGAAACCCTTTATAACCTCTCTATTTGGACTGAAGGTAAATTTTGGTTAAATTAGAAATGTCTAGATGTTCCACATGAATTAGATTATTCCTAGGAAATGTTGCTCTCACTTATCCAAGGATTAACTACCTTAAGTAAGATCATTAAAGACCAACGTGGGTGGGGAATATTGAGAGAATACACTATTAACAGTATGTGTCTCCAAAATCAATCCTCTCTTCCTTTTTCCACAATGTGGAAGAAGATATGGAATTCATATTGTGTGCCTAAAATAATTGCCTTTGTTGGATCCTAGGCCATGGGAAAGTCCTTACAACATAATTTTTTTAAGGAAAAGGTGCATTGTTGGTCTCTCTAGATGTGCTTTGTGCCTAAAATAATAAGAATATGCCAAGCATTTATTCTTTGAATGCTCCTATTCATGTTAGGTTTGGGAGTTTTTTTAATCTTGAATTAGGGCAGGGTTCTATGATGCCCTCAAATTGGAAGGATATTTTCCTTCCTTGGAATTCATATTATCCTAGCTAATTTTAGAACAAAGAATCGTTCAGACAAATATGGGAATCCTCACTGAAATTTTGATGTTGGAAATTATGGAATTCTTGGAACCGAGCAATCTTTGACCATGTTCTCCTTCCTCCCATTCAAATTGCACTTCAAACTAAATCTTTAATGGAGGAGTTTTTTAGTATCGAATGGGTCACATGTATGGAACATGTACCGGTCACTCTCGAGGAGAAAGAGTGGGTCAAAGATATAGTTTTAAATTTCTCCCTTCAATCCAAATTGATTTCTCCACCCCTCCAACTAAATTTCAATAGTGGCTTGGACGACAAGATGGATTCAAGTTGTTCTTTGACAACACATCCAAATGAATCCAAGGGGCAATAGGTGCAATGAGGGGGGTCTCATTGACCCTATAGGAAAATAAGCAATTAAGTTCTCTCGAGGTCTTAGATACACCACCAATAACTTCGTTGAGTTTTATGTTCTGTTCCACAGCTTGAAATATTTTTCGACAATAGCGATCTTTAATTTAAAGATCTTTGGGGATTCACTCATGATCATTAAATACTTCCACAGTGGAATTTTTCATTCTCATACTCTCTAGAATCAAATTCTTGCTAGAATTGAGCAGAACCTTAAACACATTAAGGATCTCTCATTCTGGTATGTTCGTCAATGTAATAACAACACAACAGATTGATTAGCAAATAATAAATTTCACCTAGATAAAGAAATATTGGAGCACAATGGTGATACATAGCAACTCAAGTGGAAACCATAGCTTATTTGGATTCTTGATTTATTGTCTCCTTGCATAATATAACCATGCGATAAAGGTGATTGATGGATTTCTCCATCCCATGTAAGGAAGGCATGAATACTATGTGTATGGGTTATATGTGGCATGTGGTGGTGTACCTCCCAAGACGACTTCCTTCTCATCCCATTTAATTCGCATGAGTCGGGCATATTTCCCCTATGTACTCATGATCCATCATATGTTTTTCTTGCTAGCTCGTGCAAGGGAACTAATGGTAGGAGAAGTGGAGATTGAAAGCAATGACGAGATAAATATTCACCCAGGGATTGTTTAGTGTGGTGCAAATGCATTTAATAAGAAGGTGTTTATTCTCCAATGTGTTACTCAAACAAGAGATTGGTTTTTCTGTTGTAAGGGAATTGAGACAGATATGTGGGGAAAGTCAAAGGTAATTCAATATTTGAAAGGAACTATTAAGGAGGAGGATGTGTCCTCTTGGTCGAGCATCACTTGTTTTAGAAGGTCATTATATGTGAAAGGGGAGTCTCTGAAGGGCATATGCTTTATTGGCCTTGAGTGTTAATTCTGGGGAATTTTCATTGGGTATGTAAATAAGATGGTAGAAGCTTATGAAAAAGTGATGAAGCTGCAAAATGCAATGGGGGTCCGTGGATTGAGAAGAACAGTGTGGTAAGTTGAATGGAAGCTCGATTGATTTAACAGATTATGGAATGCTTGAGTTGTCAGGTGCAACATTATGACTTGATCCATGATAGGCTGGAACAAAGGGTGGCAACTCAGGAAGAAAAAAAGGCATAACCAACTATTTACAGTGCTCATGAACATCAGGTCTTGATTTGGGAGCTTGCTATTGGAAGGCACTCTAGAGGTGAGCAATTTTCAAATTCAAACGTAATGGATCTTGACACTGTGCAGAAGAATGCATGGTAAAATTTGATGATTTTTGTAAATCAGAACGTGTTTGAAGATGAATCACTTTAGAATGTATGAGGTCCCCTGGTCCAATCTCTATTGTTTAGTTTTTGTTATGTCGGTTTATCCTTATGTTAGGTCAATATGTTAGAATATAAAGGAGTAAATATGTATGGCTTGTCTGGTATTTAGCGTGGACTTCATGGATTGAAGGAATTTGAAGCCCCTGGAATTGCTTAAGGCATTTTATTATGAAACTGTAATGTTGTTTCCTGACGGTTTGGATTTTCCTCGACCCTTTTTAATATAAAGCTTTCAATTTTTTTTTGTTAAAAATAACTAGTGTGTAGGCTAGAGACAGTTTCTATGTTAGCTATTGGGCTTTGCATGTAAAAGTGCACAAATTTGAGATTAAATCTTGTCACCATCTTATCACATAATAAAATCAAGTCAGAGCTGTCATTCAAAGTGGGAATTCCCATTGCTAGAAAGTGAAGTCAATGTTGGAAACCATTTGATATTGTCCTTCTTCCTTTTAATATGAATATTTATTTAGGTGTATGAGCTCATATGTTTGTGTCAAACTTTGAACAATAGTTATTGTAAATGATGATTTTTTAATGGCTCAAGTTTACTAGCTAAGTGTGCATAACTATGCAAATGTGTACAAATTATACTTAAAATCTAGTAATTTTTGAATTTAATTCACATGGAAATTAAATGGCCATGCGATTGAGTCAGCTAAAAACAAATAAAATTTAAAATATGAGAATCTCCACCAAGTGAAGGTGAGAGCACACTTGAGTCGCATCAAAGTGTTGTTCAAACACCATGGTCTTTCATGGAGGAAGCCACATTGCTAACAATCCATTGGTGCATAATGAAAAAGTTTTCTAAAATGAAATTGTCAACTATTGGATAATTGTTATACCCAAAAAAAGTTGCACAATTAAAATGGAAAAGCGATAAGCAAACAATATTTAATATCAAAATGAAATACTAGACTTAAAAAAAAAATAAGAAGAAGATAAGAGCTCTAGCACCTTAGATTTATAATCAACATGTTCATGATTATAGTGGCATTGCCTTTATCAACCTTAAGGATAACAATTTCCTTGTTCACATTAAGCCTTCGAAGGGCAGCGAGTTCATCGTTAGAGAGGCCAGGCTTGGTAATTTAGGTAAATTTAAGAATCTCAGAGAAATATTAACCGAGCACTTCTTTGGCACTAATCACCTCACTTACTTCTATCAAACCAAAATCCATTATTCCACTTTCCTTATTAGGGAATCTCTAGAAATAGAAAATCAAACAAACAATTTTAATTAGGAAGATGGTTATAAACTAAGTCAATATTGGAAACCCCTAAATCACCATCTAATCAATTAACTTGTTAAAATTATCCTTTCTTCACATTATTTTTTATTTCCTTGGCCTACCTTAACACCCATCTCATGTTTCAATCATCTCCTCTCCCTAACCACTCTCCTGATTTCAATTTTATTCCCAAACCCCTTTCCAATATGTTCTTATCTATCCCTCCATTTCGATACAATTCATTATTTTCCTTAGGTTATTGTATTTATGCATTTTCTAGTTTAGTACTAAACTACTATTTCTGTGACACCCTATATAATTAGAAAGAAAATTTTATATATCATGCAACTTTATTTTGATTATATGATGATGGGTGGAGTGTCCACTTGAAATACTGGGTAGTTTCTAAACTCCAACACAATGGAAATTACAAGAAACATTCACATAATGATTAACCTATGTGGAAACATGTGTATGTGTGTGTGTGTGGATAGCAAATTTTGTATTAAAGATGAGGGAGAAGTCCCTTGCCAGTACATAGATTCAAATTACAAAACAGGTCCTTGGCTTGAATTTCCAAAACATTCATTGTTTGTTCTGACTAAGCATACACCTGATGCACTTATACTGAAAACTATATAGCTTGATAAATTGGTCTAACAAAAGACTACATTGAGATAACATAAATAAACATTAAGTGATTTTCTAGGGAATATGGCCTTCCATTTTCACATTTAGCAAGGGAGTGGCAGATTCATCAACGACCTCTTTGTCAACCAGTTTTAGATACAACACCCTCATAGCCTCTTCCAGTTGACTAATTTGAGCCTCTAGCTCTATGTTCTAGGCTTGTAGTTTTTTCCGTGTTGGTACCCAAAATGGTCAATTGATACTGCACATCCCCTCTCTCCACTACACGAGCTTGGTCTTTTGCCTCTTGCCAATTTTCTAATCTCCTATCTCTGTCACTCAGATCTAGACATAGGTGCCAGTGAGGTGCCACACCTTTCGCTTGAGGTGCGTATGACTAGCTTTCAAATGACAAATCCCATGTTCTGCACAACAATCTTCCTCTCCTACCCAACCATCGTTATCCATATTGATGCTAAAGAAAGGGGGGCTTGACTTCCCTAGGAGTGCGACACAAAATCCAACCTTTTAATAAACCTCTCCCCAAGACCTGTGCTCCTCAGATTGGAAAGTCACCAAGAGTGTTTCTTCCTTCCTTTGAGTTGCTTCCCCAAGTTCATAACATTGACCTTTGTTCCTTGGACTGAGAAATTTAAGTATACCTTCCCCATAATTCCGAATGATTAACACCAGAGTGGTTGACGCATGAGAAGAATGAGTATCCATGAGCCCAAGTCTAAGATTTTCCCATCGATTTAATTCACCACCTTGATTTATCATGATTGTAAGTGATGAACGATAGAACTCTGAAGAAGATTTAAATGATGGTATGTTAATCCACGTGTCTAACTATCCCATACAACGCGACTTTCCCTTGTGTCCCTTCAGATAAACACGCAAAACAAATACTTCCCACAGAGATGACATATCCCTATGCTTGAGTTTGGATACGGGTTTTCTCGGGATCTCATGGAACATTGCTTAATGGCCTTGAGAAGCCCCCCCAAAAGTTTAACTTTTATTTTTAATAAGCTAAGGAATAGATTCAAATGTACACCTTCCATTGGAGAATTGGAGCGATCCTTCTGGAAAGGCCAAGGCTTGGCTTGCTAATTGATATGCGTCTAAATTATTTTTTTCTGAAAATATGCAAAATAATATATTATATTTTTTCATAAATTAATTTATTTTTATACACTATTTTATGATATTTTTTTAAGTTTTAAAATAATTAAAAAAATCTTATTACTTTTATATTAGGTAACTAACATTTTACATTTCTATTTACCACAATGCTTAATTTGTTTGTGTTGATCGTGAGATCCAACCTTAACATATTGATAAACATATGATGAAGAATAACTTGTAAAAAGAATATGACCCATCATTTTAAATTAACATATTCAAATTTAACAATAATAAATTATTTTTTATTTTAAAAATTAATATGTATTTGTTTTTTATTGTTATGTTATTTTAGTCAATTATTTGTATTTATAGTTTAATAAAATAAAGATGTAAATAAAGTTTACATGTTGATTTAAAAAAATATATATAATTTATAATAAATATTAATAATTTTATATATTCATTAAATATATACAAATAAAAATAAAAATTATTTCAGAAAAAGATTCGATAAAAAATGATGATCATGATAGTTAATACTGATATATAAAAAAATAAAATCAACGTATCACAATTTATATCTAATGAAATTAATAATATAGATATAATATTTATATTAAGTTATTATTAGTATTTATATCTAAGAATGTCAATACTTGATGTTTCCGAGAATTAAGGTATGGTTAGAAATACATATATCAAACAATGCATAGTTAAAGTGAGTTTCCAAGAAGCAAGTGTCACAAAGTTAAACTTGAAAAAAGGATACCAATATTCCTCCCATCCATCTAGTCTAAATTTAATTCACTTCTTTTTATTTAAGTTTAAATCCATTTTGAATAATAAATATTTTTATATAAAATTTAATTTATTTTTTCTAAATATTTAATAAATTTAAAATTTAAATGAATCTAGATGTAATTAGTTATATTTTTTAATTTTGAAATAGTATTTAACTTTTGTAAATCTCAAAAATATATATCAAATATTTTTTAATATTGATTAAATATAGATTAAAAAGATCAATAATATATACATTTACATTTTTATGATGTTTGGGAATTTTTTTGTAAAAATTAATATGGAACTAATTTAATTTAATTAAAAAATATTTACAACATCTTTAGTATGATTTAAAAAAATCTAATTTTGTCAATAACTTTAAAAGTAAAACAAACAGTATTCTTAGCATTTACTAATGAGCAAGTTGTTTGGATATAATGAAACATAGCATAATTTAACTCTTTGAGCATAGAAATATAACTTTAAAGCAAACTAATTAATTCTCTTCTTTAGGTCCGATAGACCAAAGTTTGATCTTAGGGGACATTAACCATCATCATCATCATCATAATTTAACTTGGAATCATTTAGGTGGTATAGAGGTTCGATGCGTTTTTTAAATATTTAACTAAATGATTTTATGTAAATATGTACAGCTTTATTTTCGAGGAAATCAATCTAAGTTACTTTTTTTTTTATAAAATTTAAAATACTTAAGATATGATCCTAATAAAGAAAGCTAAAGCAAAAAAAGAAAAAAGAAAAAAAAAAAGTTGAAAATGAGAGTCAAGGTAAATGGGAAGTCAGACCCACGTTTAAAAATTTGTAATACCACTTTGTGGACATTCCAAATTGATATTCATTTTATTATGTAAATATTAAGTTGCATGGTCTTTAAAAGGTAAATGATTGTACATCTTACACCGGAGTGGACATTGTTATAACATCCTAATCAAAGTTCAAGGACACGCGTATTAAGGGATGTGGATATATAAATAATGAATATATGACAAAATCTGGATCCACCTAACCCATAATACATGATAAATAGTGAATATATGACAATTGTCAACATGTTGTATGACAAGTGTTACACTTAATTATTATTTTTTGAATATTTTAATATAACAAGAAAATATTGCCCCTTAATTAGTTTACATTTGAATATTTTAATATAACATGAAAATATTGCCTTGAGTAATACAATGACATCTCACTTCTTGCACATTGAATGTTCACAATCTCCTTTTTCTATGGATTCTTCTTTTGAGACATAGAAGGGAATCTTTTTACATAGTGGTGGCCCATTTTCATAAGCATGTGGATTTCATGTAAGTGAAGGGGGATAAGGGAAAACTTTCTTTGGAGTCAAACCCCCATATTCGATATTTTATGTGTTACCATTTTCATAAGCATATGGATTTCATGTAAGTGACGGGGATAAGGGAAAAACTTTCTTTGTAGTCAAACCCCCATATTCATGATATTGGGATAAGGCAAAACTTTTTTTTTTTTGGAGTCAAAACCCATATTCATGATATTTTATATGAACACATTTGGAAATGGTTATATTAACAAATTTGGAAATGGAGTGATATTTTATATGAACACATTTGGAAATGGTTATATGAACAAATTTGGAAATGGAGTTAGTGGTAAGGAAATATTTTTTTACATGGAGGTGCATTTCATAGCTTGTGAGGAGTAGCAACTAAGGATTGAGGTTGAGGTTAAAAGTTGGTTGTTAGTGTATTTGTGTGATATTTTTTTACTTTAACAAATAGGTTAGGAGGTTAGTAATGTGTAGGATTTTATTAGAGGAGGTTAGCATTGTGTAGAATTCTATTTGAGGATGTTAGCAACAAGGTTTTTAATTAGTAAATAATTTGGAAGGTATTGTAGTAGTGTACCATGCTAAGGTTTGAAGTTGGTATGATGCCAACTTACTTCACATATATGTTAATATTGGTGTTAATTATTCTACTTTATCTCTTATCAATAATAATGTGTAGGCTAGAGAGAGATTATGTGTGACGCTACACTTTACTTATGCCTATGGTGGAAGCATTGAGGGAGAAGGGAATTGTTACATTAGGCCAGGTTGGGGATGTAGTGAATACTACTCCATTCAGGCAAGCTTGGAAAAATGCAACAGATCTGCGTTTTGTGGATAATGATAAACTACAGTGGGATTCCTATGTTAAGGCTTTACAATCCTACCATATGAGATTGGTGAATAGGGAAGATGAACTTTTGTGGACCAGGAATGATGTTGGAGGAGGATATACTCCTAAAATCAGGTATCCTTTGGGAGGAGGAGGTCCTTCTAGGCCCTCCTTGGTGGATTAAGGCAATCTAGAACTTCATTTGTCCTCTAAAATATAAACTCTTTCTCTGGCTGGTTCTATGGGACAAAGTTCCTATATGGGAGATGACGATGATAAGGTATTGGGTGGGTTCGGGTAGATTCCCTCAGTGCCAAAATCATAATGATAATATTGATCATCTGTTTATATCTTGTCCTTACATTTCTAAGACGTGGGAGTTTCCTTCTATTGTTTTGAACACTTCATTCATTTGGCCAAGACAAAATTTGGCTAAGGAGCTACAAGCATGGATAAATAATGTTGCATTTAAGTCTTAGTGTGCATTGCCAACTGTAACTTTCAACTAGGGAGAACAGGTTGCCGAAAACCATGCTATATTTTAAGAGATTCATATTCCCCCTTTAGTATTAAGCTCTAAAGGATTGGTTATTCTTGGAAATTTCCCACAATTTGGTGCCCCCCCTCAAAATAGAAGGTAGATGAGGTAATCATTGATAGAGACTACAATTGGTCTGTTTTTTTATTGTGCCTCACAAGGTACTCCTGCCATGGGTGGGGTCAGAGGTATATTGTACATATTAGATGTACATTGGATTAAGTTCTCAACTGCCACTGGGCTCAACTCTAGCAACAAAGCTAAGTTGCTTTCCCTAAATTTTTTACTGATAACTACTGTGAAAAAGGGGTGCGAAGATTACAAGTATTTGGGGATTCAAAGCTTGTGATAGATTGGCTGAGTCCAAAGTGATCTCCTAAAAATGTATATATGAGGCCGATTTATGAGTAGTTGATGCCTAATGTTGGAGTGTTTCATGAGATTTATTTTCAACACATTTACAGAGAAAGGAATATGATTGTTGATCTTTTATCAAAAGAAGGTCTACAACAAAGAGAAGAACTAAGGAAATGTTGGGAAATGGAAAACGACAATCTATGGAACAACATCCAAGACCATACCCAGGATGAAGATATTTTTTAGGTTTTAATTTCTGTAGTGGAGCATACAGACCAGCTGGAGATGGGATATACTATACAAAAATTTGAATATCTCCTAGTTTACTTTCTACACAACTTAATTGAATATCAAGTTAAATGTATGGGTTGTTATATATTTTGGAATGGCCTTTTGTGGCCTATTTTATAGTCTTTTGTATGTAATGACTTCTAAGGTCTGTGAACAATGTGTTTTTTTAAATATAATAGATGCAACTTTTTTTCTAAGGAAAAAAAAGTTAAGATGGAGAAATATACCATTTTTTTGTTAGTGACTTTAAATCATCAAGACAAACTTGACCTTTTTCTCATTTAAATTATTTCCCAAATATGATAGTACAATTGTTAGAAGTTATAGTTATGTCTGTTTGATATGAACTTTGACCATAGAAATTTCCCCTTAAGAGTTTTGGCCTAGTTTAAGACAACCCAGATCATCAAAATTTTGAAAAAATGAGTAGATCAAGGTAGAACTTTGCCTTGTTGCTAGAAAAACAAACTCATAGAAAGGTTGAGTTTATCCACGATTTAACTCACTCCCTCATAACCTATGTTAACGACTTTATTTCAACCAATGAGGCTTAATTAGAAGAATCCTTACCCCTAGTTGAGGACTCTCCATTTTTTTTCCACTTTATTTTGTTTTAATACCAACATAGATCCATCTTAAAAGGAGATCTACTAAGCGTCGAGAGGGATCAAGTCTCTCAAGGTGCAAACCCTTTTTTAGAGTGTANTATATATATATATATATATATATATATATATATATATATATATTATTTGTCAACTATTTGATAATTTTAATTAATTGCACCAAAGTATTGATGTGTTTTTTTTCACCTCAGAAAAAAATGCTACAGTTCATTTTGATTAAAAATCAACCACATAGTTCATAGGCTCGTAAGACCTTACATATATATTTTGTTGTATACTTTACTTTCTTATAAACCCTAAAGGTCATATAATACAAAAATAAGACAATAGGCTTGCTTTATAGAAAAGCACATACTAAAAGTACAAATGAAGCCTCTTTTCTACAACCCAATATGATAGATATATTGTCACTTGTCACATGGGTAATGCTTAGATGTTGCCTTGAAATAAATATATACTTATAAGAAATAATAGTAATTTTATATGTTAATCAAATATAAATATAAATGAAAATATAAAAATATAAAAAAACGAAATTTGATATCTTATTTTTAATATAAACATTATTAAAATAAAGAATGACCAAAAATCCTCCATTGACACATACATAAAATTAATATTATAAATATAATATTTATATAAAAATATTATTACATCTTTTTCGTACATGTTTATATCTATTTTAAATGATATTTTTTCTTCTTAAATTTGAGAAGATTTGATCTTGCGTAATGTGTGATAAATCTATAACTGAATTATAACTATGTTAACAATTAATTATATCTTTAAATTTTGAATTGAGTTTTTATTTATGAGGAAAACTAATTTTTTTTAATTAATAAAAATATATTAAATATATTTTATATTAACTAAATTTAAATTTATAAAACTGTTTAGATACAAAAATTAAAATACATATTAAATTGCAATAATTCGTGAAAATATATATTATAGTTGTTTTAATTAACAAAAATATATTAAATATATTTTATATTAACTAAAAATAAATTTATAGAACTTTAGATATATTAAATTGCAATAATTCGTGAAAAAAATATATGATAGTTGTTAAACTTGTATAATTTTGATATTTTAGAGATATTGAGGATACTAAATCTATTTATAAATTAAAAAACATAATTTTGAATATTTCAAAATTCAATTTTTTTAGAAAAAACATTTCAATAAACATATAATCTAAAAAATAAAAAACATCTACATTACTTCTATTTTTATTTTTATTTAATACATATGAAAAATATCTTAAAACCAGACCAAATACATCAAAGATCGTATCCATCGGCAATCTTTCCTTACCAGTGGAAAATAGTCCAAAGATATTGTTGACATTTACTAAGTTTTATGAGTTGCAAGTTTTATATATATATATATATATATTATCAAACGTATCATAAGTTAGATTCACATACATTCGAGGGAGAATTGAGAATGAAAGTTAGTGTAATTAGTAAGTTAGATTCACATATATTTTATAATAATATTTATACTAAATTATTATTATTTTTTCATAAGTTTATTATGTTTATATTCATTTTAAATAATTAAAATATTTAATTTATTTTAAATCAGTGTAGATCCAAATCTTAGACTCTATCAAGCGTCGAGAGGGATCAAATCTCTTGAGGTGCAAACCTCTTTTTAGGTATTGCACTCAATGAACTATCAACTTTGGTGTGTCCTATATATAACCATTAATTTGATTGAAACCAAAAGACACATCTTTTTATTTAAGGTCCACATATAATATTTTTATTATTAATATTTAATATTATTTATGGTCGACATATAATACTTTTTATTATTTTTTATTTTGTTAGGAACAAACATTGCAACATTTCCCCATACATGGTTTTAAAACCATATGCAAGGCCCTCCTATAACCATGGGTTGTTTAGGAAGCCTTGCACATGGTGTTAAAACCATTTGCAAGGCCCTCCTAGACCATGTACAATAAAACCATGCGTTGTTTAGGAGGCCTTGCACATGGTTTTAAAACCATGTGCAAGGCCCTCCTGAACCATGTACAATAAAACCATGGGTTGTTTAGAAGGCCTTGCAGATAATTTGATTTTTTATTTGTTATTATTTTGTTAGGTTTAAAACCATGTGCAAGGCCCTCCTGAACCATGTACAATAAAACCATGGGTTGTTTAGAAGGCCTTGCAGATAATTCGATTTTTTATTTGTTATTATTTTGTTAGGTAAGAGCATTACAACATCTCCCCCATATTGTGTTTTTTTTCCTCACCCACTTTTTTTTTACGGGATAATTAAATTTTTACTTTTTTTTATTGGTTTGTTAGGTAGGAAGATTACAACATCTCCCCCATATTAGGTTGTTTTCTTGGCCGACATTTATTTTGGCCTATAATTAACTTTTTTATTTTTTTAATTAATTTTTAGGTATTATTTTTTGCCAACATGTTACAAACGTTACTACGTTACATCACGTTACAAGATCTATTCCATAATATTCACTATCACTATTATTTTTTGTCGACATGTTACAAACGTTAGTAACGTTACATCACGTTACAAGATCTCCCTCATACTAGGCTGTAGAGCGCCTCTCGACGCAATAATGAAAACATTTATAATTTGATACCTTGATGTTCAATAAATTTATAATTAAAATGATTTTTTGTTAAAAAAATGAAAACATATATTTTTATATTAAAAATAAAATAAAGCCTCGCCTTAAACAACATTAACATAAAAATAAATAGGCTTTCATCATGCTTATAAAAAAAATTTCAAAAGAATTTTCTTCCTTACTTCCTCACACTCAACTTTCTTAGTACTACCGACATTCTTCTATAAAATTTGAGATATATAAATAAGGCACTGGCTCAATTTTCTTAGTAGTCGACACTGAAATCAATAGCAAGATGGAAAGATCCATTTCCAAAAGTAGATATCAATGTAGGTATGGCTATAATGAGTTCCATGATAAAAGGGTAATTGAGAGAATGAAAGTTGTCAATGAAGTGGATCCCACACGGTGGGGGAAGGTGATTTTCACCTAGCCCACCAGGGATCAAACCCCACCGAGACATGGCCCGCTGTGATAAGGCTCAAAGGGTAGGCACCCCCTGGATAGACTACCGTCCCTGGTAAGGATTGGAGTCGGGACGTCTCGGCCCTTGCTGAGTCACAAGTTTCCGGTATATCCTGGCTTGCGGGCTGCTGTTTATACCACAGGGGTTATAGTGGCAGCAGCGGATTTGAACCTGGGCCTGGCCCAGGCAAGTTTGACAAGTTACCGATTCCCCTACTCTAAAAAAAATTGAGAGAATGGAAGTTAGGGTAACGGGGAAGGTAGATTCGTGTATTTAAATTTGATGGTTAGTGCTATAGTTTGATTGTATGTGTTTTGTGGTGGCTAGGGTTAAGATTAGTGATCATAAGACTAAGTACTGGTTGGTAGTTTTTATAAGCTTTCTAATTAAATTTTTACAGTTGAAAATTTCACTTTTCCAGATGTAATAGTGAAATATCTCGATATCTCCACACCTTGGTGTGGAGATTTATCATCTAAATATTCATCTAACAAACTAATCAAAGAATTGCATTTGTTTCTAAAACTTTAATTTCCCTTTGTCTACATCTTTTGAAGCGGTTGCCAATGTATCATTGTATGATTCTACCACATAATGAGAATATGTGGCCCTCATGGCTAAATTATAAATCTCTACCACATAATGAGAATATGTGGCCCTCATGGCTAAATAATGTTATTGCATGAAACTAGGGAAGCTCACTCTTTTAGAGATTTGAACTTTGGGCCTTTCTCTTTAGTGTAGGTAATGTTTTTCATCTCTTTCGTACCTTTTGTGTTTTTATTTTTTTATAATTTTTTTTTATATATATTATGAAATAAATAATAATTAACAATAAATTTGAAGAGATTTATAACTAAAGAGACTTTAAAAAATAAAGATTGTATAGAAAAATAATAATAGACATCATAAGTTTTACGTGGAAAATCTAAGTGAAAAAAACCATGGAGAAATAATCAACATCTTTAAATTTTTCATAACAAAACACAAACATCAAGTTTAAGGTCTACTCGTTCAACTCATTTTTTTGTGTGAGCAAGCATATATATATATATAGGCTCTTATAGAAGAAAATAGAGTACAATATCATGGGAAAATACCATGGCCTACCTAAGATACCATGCGATTCCTAAAATACCATGTGACATAATCATCTTTGACTTATTAACCGAATCATTATCAATATATTTTAATATTATTATTCTATTTGGTCTCATATACAACAATCTCCCACTTAAGGCCAAATTGAACCTTGGGTGAATACTGGTGCTATCGTGTATATCTCCTTGCTACCGATCCAATCCCAAAACACCTTTTATCATGTTTGCATTATGCCATCCAAGGTTCTAGAAAGCTCTGTTTATCCCTTGGAAATATCTTTGTTTACATATCAATTGAATTGTCTTTTATGCGTATTTTCTCAACTGTAGTATTGCATCATCTAACACTTGACGAATCCAATGATATCTTCCATCAATATGTTTTGTCTTAGAATGCAAAACTGATTTTTTGGCAAGATGGATTGCACTTTGGCTATCATAATTTAGGACATATTTTCTCTGCAAACCTAGTTCCTCCATGAACCTCCTCATCTAAAGAATCTCCTTGCATGCATTAGTTGCTGCAATATACTTGTCCTCTATAGTAAATAGAGCCACCACCTTTTGTAATCTAGATGCCCATGAGACTGTAGCTTTCGTAAAAATATAGATGTAGCAAGTTATGGATTTTCTATAATCCACCCCACCTTCCATATCAACATATGTAAATACTTCCAACAAGGTATTAGTATCTAAAAAACGTAGACAATAATCAAATGATTCATTAATGTATCTTAAAATCCATTTAATTGCATTCCAATGTTCCTTCTAGATTTGCAAGGAACGTACTTACAACTCCCACTGAATGTGCAATGTCAGGACGAGTGCAAACCATTCTATACATTAGGCTTCCTATTGCTGAAACATATGGAATTTCGGGCATTTCTGCCTTTCCTTCAATACTGGTGGGACATTGTTCAGTTTTTAATTTCATATGAGAAGAAAATGGTGTACCTACAAATTTTGCGTCAGCCATATTATTTTTTTCTAACACTTTTCCAGGGTATTGTTGTTGTGACAACCATACTTTCCTTCTTTTCTGGTCACATATAATTTGCATCCTAAATTATTCATTGAAAAGGTATTGTTTAATTCTTCTTTTAACCGATTGATCATTAACTTATCTTTTCCAACAATCAACATGTGATCAACATATAATAATACAACAATAAAATTGCTATTTTCTTTTATTTTAATGTATACACAATGATTTTCATTTATCCTTTTAAAACCATTATCAAGCATACACAAGTCAAAATACTTATACCATTGACAAGGGGCTTATTTCATTCCATATAGACTTCTCTTTAATTTGCAAACCAAATTTTCTCTACCCTTTTTAACAAATCCTTTTGGTTGCTCCATATATATCTCTTCTTCCAAATATCCTAATAACTAAGGTTGTTCTTAATAACTAATTCTTCTAATTCGATATCTAGGGTAGCTACAATACCAAGTATTACTCGTATTCATGACATTTTGACTGTTGGGGTTTCGCTAGCTGCGGTAATGGCAGAGTTCTAACCACTGCATACAACCACACACGAAGGTGATGTTTTAAAAGTACTTGCTTTGGTTTCTTGTCTTATGTTTTACTAGGGCCTTACTTAGCCCTAAGGCTTAGGAGACTAGACCATAGTCTTGATCTTCCCTTGCAAATGCAATATGGGTTATGAGGACTACAAGACTTACCATAGTCCTAAGCTCAATGTATAAAGGTCACATTAAAGTGGACCTTGGTCCTAAGGCGCGAAGGGTGTAAAGTTTGAACAATGGGCATTCGATATGGTTTTATGCCATGGTTTGCAAAGTTAATATAATAGTCACCTGGTTTATATGGAAATGGTTTACACGTTATGTGATATGGGTTCTTACCATAATTTTAAAGGTTCGATGCAATGATAAAATACCATCATTAAATTTGGCCGAGAGTTAATTTTTCGTACCCTGGTTGAATTGGGACTTAGCCTTGTCCTGGCTGCGAGTTTACAATGTATCCAGGCCTTCCACGTTGGTTTCAAGATCTTATCTCAGTCGCCCACTTGTATGGTTCTGTAGTTAGGGTTGCAAAGAGTTTAATGTGTTTTCTTTTCTGTCTAAACCCTTTATTCTTGGCTTGTTTGGTTTGTAACTTTCGAGAGCAGAAGCTCTGCCCTGTTAATGGCATCTTGTTGAGTTTTATGGTGTAAACGTTGCTACAGTTTTGATGGCATTATAACTAGTTTCTTCCCAAGGAATTCTTGTGTTTTTCATGGCTTCCATGGCCACCTGCAACACGTTGCTTTGCTTTCAAAAGCCTCGGCCACCAACTCTGGCTTCGATGTTGCCCTTCATCAGGTAAAAATTAAGTTTAAAGCTACAATATTTTATTAGAAGTATTTCGTTTACGGTTTTACTGTAATTGACACTGCATTGTGTTTTTTTTTCCGGGCAGGCAGAGGAGGCATAAGGGTCACCCTAGAGGAGCCGACCCCTGGCCCTCTTTGCAACTCGCACAAGGTAAAAAGTCTTAATGTTTTTAACTTGTTTACAATGTTAATTTTCAAAGTTGTTTTGACTACAAATTCTGTATTTTTTCAAGTTGGGAGCACTGGCGAGGAAGGCGACAAGTTCACTTCCTCTCAGGCCCGCGTCTTAGAATGCCTAGAAAAATAAACCCAAAACCCTTGCTCTAGTTTTCTTTTTATATTTTCAAAGAAAATTTACGCACACTGTTGACAGTTTAGTGGGTTTGTTTAAGGTACTATCTGCCTGAGCAAACAGAGCTGAGAAGGGAAATACAACACCAACTCTGTGCAAGATAAGTTTTAAGTGTTGTTTTAAATCACTAGGGTTTAAACTCTGTTTTACAGAGGGAATTACAACCTCTCTGCTTGCATTGTTTTTATGTTCATTAGGGCTTGTTTTAGTACTTGTGTTAGTGTTGTGGGTGCCATTGCGGATGGAATGTTGGTTGTATGGGCAGACCCAGGTTTACTATAATGTACCAACAACACCCTTAGCTCACTGGCCCTTTCGGCGACAGACCGCGGAGCAGCCTGAAGTCTCACCCGAAGTGACTCTAATGGGTTGGCCAAAGACTCAAGTGTCTCGACCAGGTTCTGTATAGCATCCTGTGTGCGCCTCGCAGCTCTTCTTAGCTCGTGAGGTGTCTCTCTCTCTCTAACGCGCAGCTTTCTCTTCCCTCGCGATAACTCTAGCCCTTATCGCATCGCCGCGTCCTAGGCAACACGTAACTTCCTCCTACGCTCGATCCTTAACCCGCGGTATCGCGCACCACAGCTCCTCTGATGGTGCGATATCGCCTCCCTACGATATCCTACCGCCGCGGCTCAGCGTACTTAGCGTTCTCATGTTCAACTTACAGGACTCAACTCACAAGGTTGTTTTACACTGCGACTCTTAACTGTCTTGAGTGAAACTTAGACAAACTCTTATACAGAATACTTAAAGACTTCAACTTGCATTTATCCTTTATAATATGCCGCGAACTAAATAACACATACATACATTTACTATAAGCAAAGTTCACGTAATGAATGCCATATATAACAAGTAAATACAATCACATGAATCAATCACATAACGCTCTGATTTTACGTGGTTCACTTCCAGGATAGAAGTTACGTCCACAGAACTGTGTTTCTATATTATAAATCGGGGGAAGTAAACACAGTTCTGCTGCACCGCATATGCAGATCGAGATCTTCTGGGTAACTTCGCACACAGCCTAGAGCCCTTCTCTCTTAGATCTCTTCTCTATTTCTATATTGCTTCTCTACAATATCCTCTTCCTTCTCTGTCAATCCCTACGGATTGTTACATACAAGCTCACCGAGCCAGCTACTGGTTACAGTAAGATAACTACAGACTGAATACAGAACCAGAGCTCATGTGCCTATGAGCTAACAGACTAACTTACTCTCTAGTTATCTGACTAGCTAAATGACTCAATGGCTAACCTTTTTCAATACAAAATACATCCCTTTATAGGCGGCTCGAAGGTCTCGCCATTACAACACTGTGGGCCTGTCCCAACAGTAACCCAAAACCCTAACTAGTGACAGTCAGCATATCTGTACTTGGGGTAGCCGCTTTCCATCACACCACTACTCTCTACAGTCTTCCATGCTTCCCAATGCTCACCATGGGTACTATGCACCGCTTCCCTGCTCTCTGCAGTCTTCCATGCTTCCCGCGCTGACCATGGGTACTATGCACCGCTTCCCTACTCTCTGTCCTTCATCTTCAATACCTCGGCCTCGTCACTCCTTTTCCTTTATGAGGGTAGCTGAGCCCTCCTATCTTCGCCGCTGCCTTCAATGCAGTGGTTTAGCTCTCTCTTCTCGGCCGCTCAGGTACTGTCGTCTTTCTTGACTTCTCTGTTCCAACAGTCACGGTTTCCGGCTCTAATATGTAGCTAGAAACATGCTACGACGTCGTAGCTTTACCTTATCTCTTCATCTTCGCCAAAACTGTCTATCTGCCAAAATGGCAGCTTCTCCTGTAGCTGCGGGACTCTGCTCCAACAGTCCCCTAACACTTACTTGTGGCTCATCCCCGAGCCACTACCAGCGGGCTTCTCCTGCTGTAGATTCTCCTTGGCTTCCTGCGAAGTGCGTTGAAGCTTGTCCCGAAGTCCTGCGACTTCGTTCTGCATAGCTGCGACACGCTCTTGTGCCGAGTCAAGCATAGCTTGACTAATACTGGAGTCTTCTGCTGCATCAATTTCATTTCTAGTGGCAGTGAACTCCCCAACTTTTTGCTCAACCGCATCGAATAGCTTTGTGATTTGTTCCTGATATGGTTGAAGCAGGTCATTGATGTGTATCTCCTTTGCTCTCAACCGCTGCGCTTCCTGCTGCAAGCGGTTCATCTCCATCGTCTTTCTCATCTTCTGAAGAGCTGCTAAGCTCTTGATTTCTTCCTTCATTGCTGCTGTGGTATTCTCTATCTGCTGAATAATTTGCTGGATTTCTACTTTCTCGGGAGGCTCATCTAACTCCGACCATGTGTTCCTCACATCAGTGAGCACCGATAGTGCATCGTCTATGCGAGATTTCATCTACGCGGAAGTGAGTCGAAAGGCCTCTACTCTGGCTTCTTTGTCTGCCTGGGGGGTGCCCGGTGGTCTAGCCTCGAGCTCAACAATCTGCGCTTTGTGGTCTTCCTCCATCTTGGCCACTGTTTCTTCCATCCTGGTTACTGTTTCCTCCAGAGCCTTTGCTCTGTCTGCAACTCTTCTTACCTTCTGCAGGAGAGGCAAGGCGAACTCAATATTACATTGGGGTAACTCCAATGCGATGCTCTGTAGGACTTGAGAGAGATTCTGTTCTCTTTCTTCATATGTTCTTAACTCGTCTGCCTTTTTCTGATAGCTGGTGGCGAGTGTTGCATTCTTAAGACCAAAGGGCATTACCGTATACTGGAATGAGCCCCATTCTGTTGCAAACGTGGTCTTATGTCGATCTTCTGGGTGGATTCTGATCTGGTGATAGCCTGAAAAGCGATCAGTGAAGGGGTAGACCTCCTGTCCTCCCACATTGTCTAGTACTTCATCAGTGAAAGGTGTCGAAAATGGATCATGAAGCAATGCATCGTTGAGTTTATGCAAGTCGACACAGATCCTGATGTCTCCTTTGGTTTTCTTTTCTTGCACGACCATGGGACTAACCCATTCGCTCTCTTCTACGGGCTCAATGATGCCTGCTGCTAGCATCTTATCGATCTCATCCTTAACTTTTTCTTTGTAGCGCGGATTTAATCTATATGGACGCTGCTTGACTGGTCTAGCATCCTCTTTCAATGGTATCCTCATTACTCCCAGGTCTCCGACTATTCCCTTCATCTCTGTGAACTTGGTGGGAAACAGGTCCTGATAGTCATGTAGCAAGTCTGCAATCTGTCCGACTGTTTCATCATTCCAATAGTCTCCAATAGAGGTAAACTTTGGTTCTGTGTCTGTGCCAATATTGATCTGTTTAATCTTGATCGGTTCTGTGATTGCTGGAATCTGTAGCTTCGGTCCATCAACATCACGAGTCCCTTCTGACTCCGGAATGTTGATGTTGCGAGGATCCTCATCCTCCTCCTCTAGTTTTGCTTCGAATTTATAGCACTCGAGCGCAGCTTCTAACTGGATGGCCCACTTAGGCTGAGTATGTACTGATAGGGTACAATCCTCAAATATCTTAATTTTTATTACATCTAGGGCCTGATCAACATTTGGATACTCAGATTCAAAAGCGAAGGTAAGTAGAAAGTTGTCTATTAGAAGTGGCCATGTAGTCATTCCCTTGCGCAATTCAGTCTCTGTGTACCAGTTCCATGGAACTGTGTCCAAAGTGTGAACGAATCGGTGAACCCATTCATCCTTGGGAATGTCCGACCAATTCTGTTCACACGTCTGAATATGTAACCCGGGGTCACTTTCTCCTGTGTATCTCTGCTAGACATACTCTCTGTCGGTAGAGAATCTGATCGCCATCAATCTCTTAAGATCATTCCATGATGCGATATTCTCTTTATGTGCATACCACCATCTTGCAGGTGTGGCTCGTACTGCAAGGTCCATAGTTGCGGTCCTCTGCTCGTGAGGAATCTGTTGTTCAAACTGCATGAGAAAGTCCTGGATATCTGTTAGACCATGAAATGATGGAATCTCGTTGATCTCTGCGCCAATCCATCGCAGTGACTTAGTCATGTACGCACATCTGCATGTTGAGACTTCGTAAAGTCTGTTCTGCCAGTTCTCTAGACCAACATCTGAATCCGATGCACATGAGCTGTCGCATCGCCAACTAATGTTCCCTTCTGCGGTTGGATTGATGTAGTCGCTCTGGTTCGCAGCCATCTGATAGAGACTGTCCATGTTACGTGCCTCTTCCTCTGCACGGATAGGTTCAATGTATCTAGGACCCTGAAAAGGATCTAACGGTGCGATGGCCCGGATCTGTGCGTCCTCAAAGGTCATTTGTCTTCTCTTTAGGTCGATAACGGCCATGTTACCGATCGCCCAATCAATGCCTAGTAGTGCTGGATATGGTCTACTATCGCCAATGATTTCTATAACTTCAAAGTCCACAGAGCTGCGAACTCCATCAATATCAACTGGCACCTGCAATAATCGACCCAGGGGTGATACTCGCTGCTGATTAGCTAATCTCAGATGGATAGGCGATCTGACTAACTTAGGGCTACCCATCTGTTCCCATGTCTGCTTAGTCAAAACATTTACCTCTGATCCTAGATCTAGGATCACCTCGTCCATTTCAAATTCTCCAACCTGTGCTGTGAGTCGCATCTCTCTTCTTGTTCTTGTATGTCCCATAATATTATGAACAGCATGCTGTGCACTGCTCATGAAAGAAGATGGCTGACACTGATCTATGATGTGCTGAAGTTTTCCGATAGCTTGCTCATTTCTCACGAGTTTTAAACAACTCCGCAGGAAGGATTGTACTCTTCCTGTCAACTCGTCCTCGTCGCATGTGCCCGATGTGGTAGCCTGCGATATCTGTACAGGGCTAACGCCATAAGGTGCTTGCTGTGGTACGCCCCTAGATGGCGGTACCTGCGATCCTGATTGCATAAGGTCATCAAAGAAAGTCTTAGCTTCCTGAAATGTCTGTTTATTCTTCTGTAGGTCAAGTGGTGTTGCTTTGTTAGGAGCTCTACATACCCACTCCTAACCTGTGTTCTTTTCAGTATCCTGCGATGTTCCATTGGTGGAAGCACCGCTACGAGTCACAATGTTGACTCTTGGTTCTGGTTCTTCCTGCTCAGCAGCAATAGGCTGGATGTTCTGGTGTACTGCTAGCTTAGGTTCTTTGATCTTAGCTATCAAGGTAGGGCAGTCTTCTATAGCATGATCGTAAGATTTGCAATAGTTACATGTGGTGGTAGGGCTCTGAAAGTCCCTAGCATAATGTCCTACAACTCCACAGTTGTAACAAGTCACTGGTCCGTGACCACGGCCAAAACCTTCTCCACGGCCAAAGCCTCCTCCACATCCTCGTCCTCTGAATCCTCCTCCACGACCAACATGAGCTGGATCGTACCATGGTCCTGCTGCTGGACCCTGTGTTTCTGATTGGACTCTATACAAGTCTTTCTTGCTCCTGACCATGAGATCATAGGCTCGGCAATCGTGTTCATCATGGCCTACGGACTTGCAGAAGACACAGTATAAGTTCTTAGGTGTCTGCACGTACTTCTGAAGTAGAGGGAACTGCTGAGGTAGGTGTCCTCTTGTTTTGCATATTTCACACCACGGCCCGTGGGTCTGTGGTAAGGGGTTAGGAGCCCCCGTTGCTATATATTCTACAAAGACTGGACAATTATCTTTACTATGGCGTTGTGCTTTACACTTTACACACCATATGTCTTGCACAACCTCTTTCCCTTTCTTAAGCTCATGCATCTGTATCATGAGATTAGCCAACTGGTTTTGCAAGTTTGTCATACATGAGCTGGTTTCAGCTAGAGGTGAAGCCTCTAGTTTCATCGCCATCTCCAACGCGTCATCCTGTGTCTGGATTTTCTGCTGCATTAATGGCAGTCTGATGTGAGGGGGCAGCGCTGCAATAAACCATTCCTTATGCTGCTCCGGCGCAAACTCAAAGCTGACTTGGTCTATAAGGGCTTTAAATTTCTGATCAAAGTCCCACATTGACTCTGTAGGTAACTGTTTGATGTCTTTGAGCTCTGTAATGCACTGTGACTCAGACTTAGGTTTCTTAAACTCTTTAATCATGGCGGTCCTGACCTGGAAAAGTGTTCTGGGTAGCATTGAGGTGTACTTCATATACCATGTTAAGGCTCATTCTTCCAGTGTGGTGACCAACTGTACAAGTTTACTATTATCATCATTGATTGCTTTAATGGTCCACATGGCTTCACATAGAAACCAATGCTTCTCTGGGTGCTCTGCCACTGTACCCTTAAAGATAGGTAGCTTCATATCATCCCCCATTCTATTTCTACGTGGTGGATGTTGATTTGCTGTGTTACTACCACTCGGCGGTGTAGGTGGAGGTGATGTAGCGGTAGTATGTACTGTCTACGAGCTACTGGATGGAGTTCCTATGGGATTGTTCTGAGTCCCGATCTGTTTCTGTGGGGTATAAGGGTGGTAAGGGATACCCCCTTCTTTTCTTTCTGTGGTACTTTGACTCTATTGTCTAGTATTATCTGAACTGTCTTCAAATATGGGAGAGCTGAAATCTACTTTGTATTTCTTTCCACTACGTGTACGTCCAATGTCATCAAAATCACTTTCAAACTCTTGTGACATTACTATCTTTACTTATTCATCTGAAACTAGATCCATTGTTCCTTTTTCATGTAATAACATCTTAATGGACAAGTTTAAAGATTTTAGGTACTTACCGCGATATCCTTTGAAGAAGTACCGCTCAGCCTCGTTGAAGCTTTTTCTCTGATCAACTGCAAACTCTATGACGAAGCCTTCTAGCACACTCGCAAGCCAGAAGTCTACTGTCCTCGTAATGGGATTATCAAGGTTCTTCACAGTCTGAATCAGCTCCGGTGTCCAGACAATATTTCTTTTCTTCTTGAATATGCTCATATCAGTCAACTTTGATAACCAGTCGTAAAGTTTGTTTCCAAAGGTCGCAAAAAATATCGCATGCAAGTCTGTAACGATATGTTTTTGTAACCAGTCCTCTGTACTCAGTCTAGGACTCTTGTTCTCTCGTTCGGCAAACTCTTTCTCCTTAGACCCAACCCACTCGTTGAGTTCGTCTCTAGTAGGATGCCACCAGAACATCAGTGCTCAGTTTGTTCAAAACCGGCAACGGAACCATTTGTTGGTCGTATGGGCAAACCCAGGTTTACTATAATGTACCAACAACACCCTTAGCTCATTGGCCCTTTCGGCAACAGACCGCGGAGTGGCCTGAAGTCTCACTCGAAGTGACTCTAATGGGTTGGCCAAAGACTCAAGTGTCTCAACCAGGTTCGGTATAGCGTCATGTGTGCGCCTCACAGCTCTTCTTAGCCCGCGAGGTGTCTCTCTCTCTATGACACGCAGCTTTCTCTTCCCTCGCGATAACTCTAGCCCTTATCGCATCGCCGCGTCCTGGGAAACACGTAACTTCCTCCTACGCTCGATCCTTAACCCGCGGTATCGCGCACCACATCTCCTCTGATGGTGCGATATCCTACCGCTGCGGCTCAGCGTACTTAGCGTTCTCGTGTTCAACTTACATGACTCAACACACAAGGCTATTTTACACTGTGAAGGCTTAACTGTATTGAGTGAAACTTAGACAAACTCTTATACAGAATACTTAAAGACTTCAATTTGCATTTATCCTTTATAATATGCTGCGAACTAAATAACACATACATACATTTACTGTAAGCAAAGTTCACGTAATGAATGCCAGATATAACAAGTAAATACAATCACATGAATCAATCACATAACGCTCTGATTTTACGTGGTTCACTTCTAGGATAGAAGTTACGTCCACAGAACTATGTTTCTATATTATAACTCGGGGGAAGTAAACACAGTTCTGCTGCACCGCATATGCAGCTCGATATCTTCTGGGTAACTCTGCACACAGCCTGGAGCCCTTCTCTCTTAGATCTCTTCTCTATTTCTATATTGCTTCTCTACAATATCCTCTTCCCTCTCTGTCAATCCCTGCGGATTGTTACATACAAGCTCACCGAGCCAGCTACTGGTTATAGTAAGATAACTACAGACTGAATACAGAACCAGAGCTCATGTGCCTATGAGCTAACAGACTAACAGACTCTCTAGTTATCTGACTAGCTAAATGACTCAATGGCTAACCTTTTTCAATACAAAACACATCCCTTTATAGGTGTCCCAAAGGTCTCGCCATTACAACACTGTGGGCCTGTCCCAACAGTAACCCAAAACCCTAACTAGTGACAGTTGACATATCTGTACTTGGGGTAGCCGCTTTCCGTCACACCACTACTCTCTGCAGTCTTCCATGCTTCCCGGCGCTGACCATGGGTACTATGCACCGCTTCCATGCTCTCTGCAGTCTTCCATGCTTCCTGGCGCTGACCATGGGTACTATGCACCGCTTCCCTGCTCTCTGTCCTTCGTCTTCAATACCTCGACCTTGTCGCTCCTTTTCCTTTATGAGGGTAGCTGAGCCCTCCTGTCTTCGCCGCTGCCTTCAATGCAGTGGTTGAGCTCTCTCTTCTCGGCTGCTTAGGTACTGTCATCTTTCTTGACTTCTCTGTTCCAACAGTCACGGTTTTCGGCTCTGATATGTAGCTAGAAACATGCTACGACGTCGTAGCTTTACCTTATCTCTTCATCTTCGCCAAAACTGTCTATCCACCAAAATGGCAGCTTCTCCTGTAGCTGCGGGACTCTGCTCCAACATGGAATTAACACCACTTCACTTACTCTGTAATTAGAAGTTGTTTAGGGTTTAAATAACAATGGTAGAAGCCCTCATGGATGGTCTTACAACCACACCTTGTATGCGTACATTGTTTTTTATAATGTTTAAAGTATAAATGTATTGAAATGACCCTTGGGGTATTTGCATTTCTTGTTATGAGTTAGTCCGTGGTTATATTGTATATTCCTTTGTTTTAATTACAGGCTACCATCCTTCGATGGTCTTACTGCCATGTGTAAGTTTTGATACGATTCACTACTTAAATATATCTAGGTTTTGTTTAAAATAGAAAGTCTGTAGCATTTTAACAAAATATTATCGACCCGAGTTAAATACCCATATGATGGTTTAGCTAAAACGTTTTTATGTAGATTCTGTTAGCTTAACTGCATATTTGGTTTGGAAAATATTATTTGTGCTTAAACCTTGCGTAAACATTAGTTTCCATTAGAATGGTCTTATGACCATTATCTTTTAACCTTGATATTGTTAAATTGTTTAATCTGTTACGACCCATAGGGTCTTGCGATTACTATGGAGTAAGTTTAATCTTAAATTGTGGATAAAAGATATAATATAATGCATGTATTTGGTTTGGGTTCATTTTAGATCTGGTTACTCTATTTTGTTAATACTCGGTTGCCATTGTAGATGGGATTAATATCGATCTTTGGGAAGGGAAGATTCGCTTCTCCGAATTGTTGTGCAATTTGTTTTAAAATTGTAATGTGGATTTACTATGGATATCATAAGTCTGGTATTTGGATGTTAACCTTAGATTCGCAAAAGATTTGTTGGATATGTTAGGTATATCAATCCTGTATGTGACTGCATTTTTCATATCATATAAAATCTATAATGTATATATATTTATATGCGACTGTAGATTTTTCAATTAACAATAAAATTCATTGCGATGTAGATTTTTCTAGAAATGATGTTCGTAATTTCCAACTAAATATACTGATTGGAAGGGTCTTTCTTATAAAGTCTAACAATGGGAGAAAATATTTTTCTGATGTAGCAAATTATGCCTCCAATCCCTCTATGATATGATCGCTTGTTCCATGCCGACCACTAGATAAAAGACTCTATGTTAGGGACCTTATATTCTTTGTGCTCCGAAGTTTAAACAAGTAATATAATATCAACGCCTCCCGAGATCAATCATAACTTGGGGCCTCTATTACATTCCAAAAGAGGATATAGAGTTTGTCAAATTGCTATTTAGTGGTATCTTTTTGGTTTTGATCATGAATGACGAGTTTTCTATTTCTGACGATCACCCCTTTTCCTTGTTTCCTGCCTTTTTTACCTTTTGAACCTCCTTTCTTAATTCAAATTGGTATTCTATAATGAGGTCTTCATTTATGAATATTTCTGATCCTTTTTGGCTCAAAGTTTTACTAAGTATCCCAAGTTTATGGTCATTAGATCTAATATTAACCTTGATTAGTCTATTTTTATTTTAAATTAGTTTTCCCAACCTCTTTACTTCTGTGAGACAGGTTGTTTCGATTTGTAACATATTATGTAATTCTTCCTTGACTACAAATAACGTATCACTTTTTGCCTCTTCTTGTTTAAACAAAAAATTAGGAGGATTAAGGCTCATTTCTTAAGCTCATGTTCTAATGCTAACATCTTATTCATCTCCTCCTTAATGGGTTTGATATCTAAGTGACCTTCTTTACTATCTAGGGTTATATTTGTTGTTACTTCTTCTTCGATCTCTTTAAACATGTCCTTTAATTTTATATTTTCTAATGCATCAACATCTCCTTGATGGGTTGACTGTATGGTTTCTTGACTTTATTTTTCCAGAACTTGTATTCCAAATCTTGAGTAATTCCATCTTATTCTCCCATTTTTATCTTATGTTTAATTTTTCTTTCAATCTTATATTTAAATGATGCAAATTTATTATCAACCATGGTGGCAAGTTTGTTTTCAAGCATATCTGCAAATTTATTATCGAGCATGATTGCAAGTTTATTTTCAAATATAATTACAAATTTATGAAAAAAGCTACAAATATATTTCAAGCATCAATGCAAATTTATTTTCAAACATGGTTTCTAACTCTAGGTGTAAGTAGTAAAAAAGATAATAGTAATTAGATTTTTCTCCATATTCTTCAACATAATTACATTATATAATTTCTCAAAAAAAATTATATGTTATATTTTTAAATAGATAACATTGATATGTTATAGTTTTAAATTGATATGCTATATTTTTATTAGAATTTTATGATATATATTTTATTTTAAATTTAATTTAGTTTTAATAATGATTTATTTTAATTATGATTATTTATCAATAAATATCTTTTAAAATTTATTTCAAAATTTATTATATATATTTATAAATTAATTAATTAATGTTTTTATATTATTTCATTTTAATAATAAAAATAATTTAAAAAAAATCCCTAAAATACTTTGTGCTTCTATTTACCACTATGCTATATATAGGCCATGACATTCACCCTTAACAAAGTACTTAAATATGTTTGAAAAAATAACTTAAATGAAAATGATATCACCGATTTTGATTAGTTAAATGATAAAAATTTAATATGTATTTGTTTTTGTTATGGTTTTGTAAAAGTTAAATTTTAATATGTATTTGTTTTTATTACGGTTTTGTTAAAGTTATTTTTCTTTGTTGCAATGAGCTAAGCTATTTTAGCTAGTTAGAGGATACAAATTATAAAAATTTAATATTATTTGTTTTTATTTGGTTTTGTTAAGTGATTTAATATATAACTGCCGCAACCGCAGTTATGAATGTTGCTGCAGAATACTAATCACGGTATATTCATTTGCAGGCCTCCGCGTTGGAAATGTCGCTTTCAAAGATCGCTGTGATGAACTGGGTGCAGTCAGAATTCTGCGACGTACCAATGTTCACGACGTGGTGACAAAGATACTCGGTGTAATATTGATGAAAAAAATTTGATGGACTTATTCTCATGTCGGTATTGAGTTATCGCTGGATCACAAGATATGCAACGAATTCTTCAAATTCAAAACTCATACCTGGTGAAGTATTTGCAGGTTTTAACATGTTGGTATAGCCACCACCATGAGCATGTCCAGTAGGATAATGACCTGCATCAACTGCATTAGGAGGGAAACACCGATTCGGGCTGTACTGCGTTAATAAGTCACCTTCATAGTTTATTTGAGAAATATACAATATTATTTAACTCCTCAGACTTTTTTTCAGTTCTCTGGAAAAGAGATTAGCTGGAGAAATCCAAATTTGTGGAGGAAATAAAAAATACATGCAGTTAGACTGTTTTAAGCTTTCTGGCAGTCGGTACTGCCGTGTTGTTAGACTTTTGATAGGAATTGCAGGAAGAAGAAAAGGAATCGAAGAGAAAATGCAAGAACCGGAGAGAAAATTATGCAAACATATATAAGGATTTTCTTAGTTAATAATAACTTATTCTTTAATGGTCTGTAAAACTGTTTGCATTGGAAACATCCAAACATACTTTCTGTTTTTAACCGCGGAAAAAAATTCTCCATGATACAGCGCTCAAGAGAAGCAATGTCAATTAGTTATTTGTCGTGGAAAGAAATCGGTAATAAGATATATGTTGAAGCCTACTGCTTTTTCTGATTCATCTGACTCTCATATATATGATGGCATAGGTGGAAAAATGTGAAAATTGAAACATCTGATAGATAAATAAAGCCACTCGTAACATACAGAAACTTCAAAACCGTGTGGTTCTCTCCAAAATCCTGTCCACAAATTTCTCCATCTAAATATCAAATGATCTTCCAATGGCAAAGTCTACGGCCACATTGATGATGAATTGAATTTAGTAGTGTGGGAACAAAACAAATCCAGAAATGAGAAACACCACCTTCTCATTCAACAACAGAAACTCGCTTCCTTTTACGAAAAATTATTACAGTCGATGTAGCATTATCATTGGGGCATTGTAAATTAGATTAATTAATTTGATATTGGGTCATCTCTGCCTTGAATACAGAACAAAATTTCATGGTTCTTGT
Source organism: Pseudotsuga menziesii (assembly GCA_001517045.1). NCBI lineage: Eukaryota > Viridiplantae > Streptophyta > Pinopsida > Pinales > Pinaceae > Pseudotsuga > Pseudotsuga menziesii. The sequence goes on along the minus strand of LPNX010910789.1, from coordinate 160,091 downwards.
AAATTTGGTGCTTTTCATGTTTTTCAAGATTAAGTAATTCGATATTCCAGTTTTTATGGAGAGTGAGATCTTCACTACTTTGCTTAAAAAAAAAAAATGTTCAAGAAAAATCCATAAACAAAAGTATAATCAAGATAAAATCATCAATAAATCAAAATCCTTTTCCTTTCAATAATCAGAGATCTTCACTACTCTTTCGCTTTCTTTTTTTCTTTTTCACCATTGAAAAGGCCGAATGAGGAAAGATAAATTGATAAATTGATTATCAATTTACTTTTCTATTTTCCACTTTCCGCTCTCCACATTGGAAAGCAGAATATCGAAAGGTAAATTGATAAATTGATTATCAATTAACGGAAAACAAAATACTAAAATTACAACTAAATCCATTTTTTTTTCAAAAACAAAGATTTTATTTAGCAATAAATTCATCCACAAAAATATAAACAAAAAAACACTTACACATTGAAAGCTGCAATTCTAATACACATTGAAAAAATATTGGAATATAAACTAACCTGTGCAAATCACAAATTTGCATCCAAATAAAAAAATCCCCGATGGAACTGTTTGGAACGTGCTTTTAAAAGTCCAGTTTACGACTTTGGCCGCAAATTTGAAATATTTTAGGTAGAGAACCAAGAAATTTGAGGTTTTTATGGCATCAATTTGGATTAGGATTGAATGAACTGTTTTGGTTGTAGATTTGTACATTGAAATAATTTACTTTCTTTAAAATAATTTAGTTATAAGAATAAAAAAAATTTAACCATGACACGCTGTACCTAAACTTGCGAAATAAATTGTTCTTCGGCAACTCCACTTCTCCAATGGAAGAAATTTTCCTTCCTCAATTCTGCAATTTAATAAATTGTCCTTCCGCAACTCCAGTTCCGCAAAAATGCACAGACCTTTCCTTCCGCAATGCGGATTTTGGGTTGCGGGAAGCTCCATAGACTTTAACAGTTTTCCTTCCCGCAATCTGCAGATTGCGGGAAGGAAAACTGTTAAAGTCTATGGAGCTTCCCGCAACCCAAAATCCGCATTGCTGAAGTGGAGTTACGTAAGGAAAAGTCCGTGGGACCCTCTAAATTCCGCTGAGTTTTCGGCCTCTAAATTGGTACTATTTGCAGAAAGAATAAAAAGAACCGGAAGGAAAAGGGTTCTCGCCATAGCCGCCTGCTTGTAGGTTTGTCCAAGCGGGGTTATAGGGTTCTTGGATCAAAGTTAAAGTTTTGACTAATTAGGGCATTGGGTCTTTGTTAAATATTTAGGTGTAACAGTTTCTCGTTCGGTTCTTATCCCATTCCTTATGGGATTTACCTGAGAATCCCTATAATGAAACGCCTCAGGAGTTTAGGCTCCGCTTTGTGGAACAATTTGGTGGTTTCTTTGGAAAAAAATTGCTGGGCTATAACATAATTTGCAGCAACCTAGCACATAACCCAAAATGTGGTCTAAACTTCAAAGGTAGATGTATAGGACACTCATCGACATAGGCTTCTTTGATATTTACAGACATCATGGGTTGCTTGATGTAAAATGACTGACAAATTACAGGCAGGCGATTAGAATTTGAAAATCCCTACTGTTGTACCCAAGCAGACAACCCAAAGTGGGGTCTAAACTTCAAAAATGGATCTACATGATACCGAGTAACGTCACATTTTTGTATATTTACAATATAGCACGGGTTCTTTGAAGATAACATTATGAAAAATATAAGATAGATTTTGAATTTTCATTCATCACCCTCACCCGACATGTTAACTGGTATGCTGAGTGGAATTTGAGCGAAGTCTCTAGACGAATTACTTTTGCGGGAAGGTTTCCCTGTATCTGGAACACAAACAAAGACTCTCTATCAAAAGCTAGAAGGAATGGAAGATTATCATATTAATATCATGGAGGTAGTCAATGATTTGCAGAGGATTATTTATTAAGGAAAGATGAATTCATTAATAAAGGCAAAACCATAATTGCTACAAATAAAATTCATCCAAGGAAAGGTTTTGTTTATGATATTGCATTTAAAAAGAAAATCTTGTGAGGTTTGGAACAATAAACTAATAAACTTATTGGGTACTGCACTTTCTAGAGTTGTTGTTTGATGTCAATGGGAGCTTTGGTCTATTGCAATGCTGTCTAGCGTGCCATTATAACTTTGTGTGATGAGATGGATCATCTCTTGGTAGGGGCTCAGTTTCAAACCTTTCTTAGAGTGAATGACATCTATTGAAAAAATAAAGTATTCATTATATAGGTCGGTCAATTATCGAATATCCAGTACACTTTTCTTAAAGCCTTCTTTGATCGGTATGTCACCAAATTCAAAAAGAAAATTTCCTGGTTATAGTTAAATCCAAAATCCAAATACATCATCAGAGAATGATGTATAGTTATAATTTGCGGAAGTGGAGTTGCGTTTTATAATGGTAAACTGATCTTTGACTTTTATAAATTATCTTTGCGTTTTATAATGGTATTCATAATCAATTTTATAATGGTATCCATACTGATTGGTTATAGTTATAATTTGCAGATTTGGACTTGCGTTTTATAATGGTAATTAGAATCCAAAATTGATGTCTAGGCCATTAGCAATTTCTTTTCTTCATTACATATAAGAATACCTATCCACCTTTCTACAACGGATTTCAAAAATTAAAATACATGAATGTTGGTCAACTATAACTTAGCGGCAAAAATTTAATGTAACAACTTTTATATAAAAGTTAATCGATAGTTTCCGGGAAAATACTGTTGATTGAGAGCTGCTGAATTTGTAAAATTTAATACATATTAGTGTGCTTATTGTATTGGTTTGCACTACATTTATTGTTTGGGGACTGGAAAGAGCTCCATTTCTGAGTGTTTTTTCCGTATATGAACGTGTTCGAAGGTTGATTCTGATTTGCCTAGAATATTTGCAGGAGAATCAGCTGGAAACCGTATTTTCAGGTTTGTTCTTCAATTATTACCTGTCCATTTACAGTAAAGTAATTTAATATTTATTCTCTCATAGGTATTGATGAACTTGAATTTGTAGTTGACATTACTAGTTACGGTCCTACATAAGCTTGTCTTGAGGTGTTTGTATGCCTGCTTTGTGCTTTGATGATCCACTTTATATGATTACATCCCGTCTTTGCTTGTTCTTTTCCTTAAAGATCTGTCTATTTTCATTGTTTCTGGGCATTTCCTTTCGCCTCTTTTGGTTTTTCCACTAATTTAGTCTCTAAAATATATTTTGAGCATATTTTGGATGGCTAAATTAATAGTGGGAAAGTAGGCTCAACTGAGCATATATAAATTGTTCCTTCCGCAATTCCTCAATTCCGTAATTTAATAAATTGCCCTTCCGCAACTACACTTCCGTAATCGTACAGAATTTTCCTTCCGCAACTCCACTTCTGCAATGCAGATTGCGGGTTGCGGGAAGCTCCATATACTTTTATGGTTTTCCTTTCCTCAACCCGCAATCGGCATCGTAGAATTTGAGTTGGGGAAGGAAAATTTCGTGTGATTGCGGAAGTGTGGTTGCAAAAGGACAATTTATTAAATTACGGAATTGAGGAATTGCCGAAGGAAAAGTCCATGCATTGCGGAAGTGGAGTTGCTGAACAACAATTTATTAAATTGTTATTTTTTTAGCTTAAAAAACATTATAATTAATTTTTTTTCTTCATGCATATATATATATATATATATATATTCACTAAAAAGAGATGAATCACAAGTAAATATCGAGATCATCGTCAAAATTTGCAAAGAGAATGGGAAAGTGTTTATTTATTTACAGTGTTTAGATGAAAGGACGACTTTTATGACAAAAATCAGTAATCTAAATTTATTATTTTCCCAATAATTTTTGTCAACTAGAAAATTTGGAAAAACAAATCTAATAATTATTCATTCATTACTTTAAACCACTTAAAATCCATGTTAGGAGAGAAGCTACGATGTCAAGAGAAAAGAGCATCATTAAAACCAAAGTTATATGGGTTAAACCCTGTAGACATAATGAGGTTTTGAATACATATTTTTTATATACAAATTACGATTCAATATCTACAATTAAAATAAATAAACCATATCGTTATATCCATTACCAAAACAAACATATGAAATTTATTATATAAATTAGTTTGAAAATTTATTATTATAAATAACTTTGAAAGAATGGGTTGGTTTTACGTTAACCAGCTAAAAACTAATGAAAATTGTATCCATGGGGTTCAATTAAACATTCAACCAAAGTACTTATGTTAAGTGTTTAGGCATCGCTAACATGTTCATATGGTTAAACCGTTTGTAATTTGCCATCAATGTTAATTCAAGGGAAAGATAAAATAACAGATGCGGCATGAATTACACTGTGCCTTTTTTATAACATGGGTGAAGAGTGCCAAGAAGTTGTTTTAAAATAAATAGTAAATTTTAAAATTGGTATACAAGAAGCAATTTGATGATGTATTTGGATTCTTGATGTGTCTACAAGCCATTGGCAATTTCTTTTCTTCAGTACATATAATGAATACCTATCTACCTTTCTACAACGTATTTCAAAAATTAAAATACATGAATGCTGGTCAACTATATCTTAGCTAGTTTAAGGCTAGTTTGTAACAAATTGTAGTTGTTTTTGTTGTTGGAAATATACATCGAGTTTGATTTTATTTATGGACAGGAATTTTCGAAGGGATCTCCACTGGTATCAGACATGTCCACGCCCGTGTTGGAGATTTCAGAGAGCCTGGAAGCTCACAAAATTCAGAAAGCATATTTTAGTAACACAGACTGCAGGCATGGAGAGCTTTTGGGGCCTCTTCCTCATTACGGGCTCAACTTTAGTGCTAGGTCTGCTCATATATTTGGGCCATCTCCTTTACACATATGTTCACCATCTCCTTCCACAGGAGCAACAATAGTTCCACTCCATTCTCCCCAGAATTTAACATATACAGACAAAGTAGGAAAAACAATTTAGCTGTGCAGGATTGGATTTCATTACAATACGAATCGAGCTATAAAACTCAAATAACATTGACTTGGTTTCAAAATATAGAAATTACATGTAATCACCCAAATTTTCAATGGAACTGTGGCTACAGTTGGACCAATACTCTGCCACAAGATTTGCAAATAACGATGATTTATTTTCCATAAGTTTTGCAGGTTTGACATATTCTACAAGTTTGCCTGCAAAAAACCCACGAAAAACTCATTAAGGTCTGTGTAGATTCGAAGGGTTACAAACTTCTTCATAATTCAATCAATCTTTCCTGCAACTATTTTCTATTTTCCAATCGAAAATCTCCTCCCACCTCCACTATCCATTTTCCAATCGGCATTGCATCTCGTACTTCACATGTTCGGTACCGTCTCTGCAGTTTTCTTATCAATTTTGTGTAGTTACATCAATTTACGTAGGTTATTCCATCATTTTGCAGAGCTTAACACACCATGAATATGCTTTATCTGAGGCGATTTGCAGTTTTCTCATCAATGAGGAGAAACGTGATACCACACATTCAACGACTGCAAAAACAATTTTATCTTTGAGAGACCAAAAATAGAATAATAAACACACATTGAAAGGTTGAAATAAATGTTTCTATTTTGGCTTTCCAGGGTCTGCCTAACAAAAACGCCTATTTTGACAGTTTGGAGCCTCTATATTGTAGTGCTTAGCCTCTATATGGTACTGCCTAGGTACAGTCAGAACTTTGTATTATAATATGCAATTTGCATTTTAAATCTTAGAATGGAATTTTAGATCTGAACAAACTTACAAGCAATATCCAACTTGCACACCAATCTAAGCTATCTAATGGATATTTCGATTCTTTACTTATTTCCAAGTAGCTAGATTTAGTTTTTGTTAATGAATTAACTTTCCCTCTAACATTTTGTAGTACTTAGCATAGCCTTTAAATTACTGTGAAGCTATGTTTTGTTGTCTTTTCGAGCAGAAGCAATTTCATACATTCATAGTTGCATGCGATCAATATTGAAGTGTATGTTTTTTACCGATATTTTTACTTTAATTTACAAAGAGAGATGAGAACAATTCGAGAAATTTGGCATTCAAATATATTGGGAAGGGAGATCATTGAAACATGGATCTTCCTCAAAAAATTAGTTTAAAAACTAGACCTTGGACAAGTGTATTGGAACGCGATACTTAAAATTAAAGTACAAAATTTTAAAAATACAAAATAAATATTTTCCTAGCAGAAACTCTGTTTTGTGAGTTGGCATGACAGGGATGCCTTCAAACTACTTTGATGATGAGAAGAAGACGACGATAGAGGAAAGGAAGGGGCATTGTGTTCATGTAGGTCCCAGGAGAAGGCTGCGACCACCCATTTGTCGTCATTATTTATTAAAAAAAGCTGCTAGCAGGCACCAAATGTAATTTAAAGTGAAGTAGCATTTAGATTTTGAATTTCTGTTTACAATAAGTGAAAGAATACATTCTTGAATTAAAGAATCATTCAAATTTTTAGTGATTATTTTAATTCTATAAATTGATATTTCATAGAAATTCTTTAATGCTTGAGATGTAATTCATAGAAAATAAAAATTGAGATTTCTAAACCCTTTTTAAAAAAGTTTTAATTCAACCCAAATATAGTTTAGAGTGAAGGAGCATTCAGGAATATCAATGAAAGAATAAATTCACATCGAAGAACCATTCAGATTTATAGCGATTTCTTTAATGCTATAAATTGATCTTTCATGGATTTTTAAGTTTTATAAAGTTCTGATCGACATAGAAGCCACAAATTAATAAACTTATTTGATAGAATAATAAACCTATTTGATGGAAATTGTGAAACCGCAATATTATAATAAACCTATTTTATTTTTATTTTTTTAATTAAAAAATGTTAAGTATTAATGGAATATTATATTGAAAATTTATAAATATTAATATATAATAAAAAATCATAAAATATAAGAAACCAATAATTTTTATAAATTAAAAATTATTTATAAAATATCCTTAATCTCATCACTTTTATAAATCGTAATCTTGAAAACAATGCCATGAATATGATTCAATTCCCTAAGGTAGAGTTTCCACAAAGCAAAGTAGAATGCAGAAATGTAAATTGATAAATTGATTATTAGTTTACCTTTCCGCTTTTCTCTTTCGGCATTGGAAAGCGGAATGGGAAAAGGTAAATTGATAAATTGATTATCAATTTACATTTCCGCTTTCCACATTGGAAAGTGGAATGCGGAAAGGTAAATTGATAAATTGATTATCAATTTACCTTTCCGCTTTCCGCATTCCAAAGCGGAAAGCCTAAAGCAGAATACAGTTTTTGCTTAAAATTTTTAAATGATTTTATGAGAACTAAATTATTGTTAATGTTAATGTTGATATTGATTTAAAAAAATATTTATTAACATTACAGATTAAAATATAAATTTCAAATTTATAAAATTATGTGATAAGATAATAATTATAAATTTTATATGACTTTATGAGAACTAAATAATTGCTGATGTTGATGTATAAAATTATATGTCAAAGTTTGATGAGAGTAATGATGTGTATTACGTTGAAGGCTAAGATATGTGAGCGAGGACTTGATATTCTCATTAGCTTACATTGAAGGCACCTACTTAGGTGAAGGCTAAGCTATGAGAGATGAAGACTCGATAATATCTTGAGAGTTGTGAACTTGATAATATGAGAGCTATTGGTTTGCACTACATTTGTTGTTTGGAGACTGGAAAGAGCTCCATTTATGAGTGTTTTTCTTGTAGATGAACGTGTTTGAAGGTTGATTCTGATTCGCCCAGAGTATCTGCAGGAGAATCAGCTGGAAACATTATTTTTAGGTTTGTTCTTCAATTACTACCTGTCCATTTATAGTAAAGTAATTTAATATCGATTCTCTCATAGGTATTGATGAACTTGAAGTTGTAGCTGACATTACTAGTTACGATCCTACATAAGCTTGTATTGAGGTGTTTGTATGTCTGCTTTGTGCTTTGATGATCCACTTTATATGATTACATCTAATCTTTGCTTGTTGTTTTCCTTAAAGATCCGTCTATTTTCCTTGTTTTTGGGCATTTCCTTTCGCCTCTTTTTGGTTTTTCCACTAATTTAGTCTATCAAATATATTTTGAGCATATTTTGGATGGCTAAATTAATAGTGAGAAAGTAGGCTCAATTAAGCATATATATTTTGAGCATATATAAATTGTTCCTTCCGCAATTGCACAGACTTTTCCTTTCGCAACTTCGCTTCTGGAATACGGATTGCGGGTTGCAGGAAGCTTCTGTGCATTGCGCAAGTGGAGTTGGCGAACAACAATTTATTAAATTGTTTTTTTTTAGCTTAAAAAACAATATAATGTATATTCCAACTTTATTTATAAAACACTAAATATTATTTAATTATATATATATATATATATATATATATATATATATATATATGTATATTCACTAATAAATATCCAGATCATAGTCAAAATTTATAAAGAGAATGGGAAAGTGTTTATTTATCTACAGTGTTTAGATCAAGGAGCGGCTTTTATGACAAAAATCAATTATCTAAATTTATTGTTTTCCCAATAATTTTTGTCAACGATAAAATTTGGAAAAACAAATCTAATAATTATTCATTCATGACTTTAAACCACTTAAAATCCATGTCAAGAGAAAAGCTACAATGTCAAAAGAGAAGAACATCATTAAAACCAAAGTTATATGGGTGAAACTAGGTAGACGAAATGAGGTTTTGAATACAGATGTTTTATATACAAATTACGATTCAATATCTACAATTAAAATAAAGAAATCATATCGTTATATCCATTACCAAAACACAAATATGAAATTTATTATATAAATTAGTTTGAAAATTTATTATTATAAATTACTTTGAAAGAATGTGTTGGTTTTACGTTAAGCAGCTAAAAAACTCAAGAAAATTGTATCCATGGGGTTCAGTTAAACATATATTTAGGATTTCTGCATTGTTTTCTTAGTTTTCGATTTCTGCTTTGGAAGTCGGCTCCTAGAATTTTCAAAGAGGATTTTCGGACTTCTTCAATCTGATCAACAGACTAAAAAAACCAAATACAAGGACAATTGACAGAGCTATTATATGAATTTAAACGAAATACATAGAATGACTTTGACAAGAGTGCTAAATGTAAACATTTTTTCCGGTTGAAGCCCTCACATTTCTACAAATTTACCTTTGTAAGCTTTATCATTAGTCAAATAGAAGTTCAATTATTCGTCTTTAAAAGCATAAGTCTTACTATTCATGCCGCATGGAGTTGAGCACTACCAAATCAACTATTTCTAAAACATTTACCATTTTAAAAGTCAAACTTCCACAATTCATAATATTTTTACCCTACAAAACCTGAACTTAACGATTCCTCTAAATTTTACGTCCGAGAATGACAAATACTTTAACGCTTATAATATATCAAATATTTAAACAAATGTAGCGTTAAATTACAGAGGAACCTGGACAAATCTAGAAAAACAACTACGACCACACATTTAAAATCTTGAAGCACAGGTTTTCTTAAGATGAAAAGAGCAAACTAAAATTAGTAGTTTCGAAAACTAAGTCGAGGAGCCGACCCAAAAACATATCGAAGTTTCGCATCCCACTTTCTGCACTACGCAAAACAAAAATTGGATGAAAACAAAAATTGCGAAAAGAAAAATGAAAGTTCCGATTTACCCATTCCGCAATGTGGAAAGCAGAAATCGAGAAATAAGATAAAAAAATACTTTTCCTATTTACACATTCCGTGTATACATAAAGTTTTATTATGAACTTGTAACTTCTGATTTCTGTGTTCTTCACTGCGGAAAGCAGAAGTCGAGAATGGATTTCCCCAATGACTTAAAAAAAATGGATCCCTGCTTTTTGCATTGTGGAAATCGGATTTTTAAAAGTGAAATAGATGCTTAATTTAGTTGCGGAAAGACTCAATATTTTTACCCTCTTAGGTACAAATTATCGAGATTGAATAAAACTTCGGTACTTTTGTCATCCCGCATCCCGCATCCCGCAATTGCGGGATGTGGGTTGCGGGAAGTGATTTATTGTGTGATTTTTGTTGCGGGAGTACCGAAGTTTTATTCAATCTCCATAATTTGTCAAGTTGTTCATCCCACAAATTTCGGGTTGCGGGAACATGCAACAAAAATCACAAAATAAATCATTTCCCGCAACCCGCATCTCGCAAATTGCGGGAAGCAGAGATATTTTGTGTGCAGGAGCCGGACATCCCGCAATTGCAGGATGCGGGTTGCAGGAAGTGATTTATTTTTTGTTTTTTGTTGCGTGTTCCCGCAACTCGCAAACCACGTAAAAAATCGAAGAATTCAACTAAGTTAAATCATAGAAACCATGATAAATATTATGGGGACCCCCAAAACGATTTGAAGGATTCAGAAATATTACCTTGTATGTAACATTGGGGTTTTCTTAGGGTTTCTCCTTCGATTTTGAGGTCTATAAACAAACAATGCCAACACAAAAAGTCTACTGCAGATAATTTGTTGCAGTAAAGATTCAATATTTTTACCCTTTCAATGTTCCTTTGCATTTTTTGATGCAAATGCTAATTATATTTTCATTTGGAAAACTTTTAAAAAAAATATTAAAATAAACTAATTTAGAAAGAAGCCTAAGAAAATAATAGTACATTTTATTTGGAAAACTTTATGGTGACACTTATGTTAAAATAAGCTAATTTATTTATATTATTATATTATTTGAAGGTAGATTTAGACTATATAATGACAAATGTTTCATTTGTTCAAGAAGAATATATATTTTATAGAAGGCATTTTGAAGGATGTGCATTTTCTTTTCGATGTGGGTAAATTTGTAAAATGAAAGAAAAACAATTAATGTTTTTTATTTAATTTTTAAGATGATACTCAAAAGTAAATAAAAATTTTCAAAGTTTAAGGTTAATATAACAATATACTCATTAAAAACTTAACATATAACTTACGAAAATTTGTTTTAAATAAAAATATATAAATATATTTGAGAAATTTTTTATTTCAAATTTATATAAATATATGATGATGACGATTTATATTAATGGGTATGAGACCAATTTTAATATATCACTAGATTTTCTTTAAAATTTAACTTTAGTATATTATTTAATTTTCTTTACTTACTTTAAAAACTTTAAGAAAACCATTCTTAAATCACCATAATTATGATGAATTAAAGAATAAAAAAAATTGTACCAAATATTTTGAAATTATTCTTTAATAGGAATACATACAAATCATTAAATTTTTATTTCAATATTTAAAAGAATTAAAAAACAAAAATACTTTGCATTTTCTTTATAGTTCTTAATTAAGATTTTAAATTTCTATCTGCCACTATGTTTATTTTGGTTTTGTTGACCAAGACATCCACTCTCAACAAATTAACTACAATAATAACTTTAATGAAAAGAATATCACTTATCCTTCTTGATTAACATTTTAAATTTTAATAATACATTTTTATCTTTTATTTTTTATTTTTAATTTAATATGTATTTTCTCTATTATGTCTTTGTCATGTTATTTTAGTTAATTGTATTGAGACTAGTGAGGTATATTTATAGTTTAGTATAAAAGAGATGTTGTCATAATTCTCACGTGGATAAGTCTTACATATCCATTTTAAAAAGTATACATATATACACACTTGTCTTACATGTTGTTTAAAAAAAATATTGTAACAATTATATATGTTAGTAAAATATATTATAAAAGTGCCCCTACACACTCTTTTATATATATATATATATATAAGATACCAAAGTCACACATAATAAATTAATTATATGTGTGTGTTAATTATTATCTATTCCTTCATTTACACTTTGATTCATTTTAAATAATAATTACAAATTACACATAAAGAAACTTGATACCTCTTGATGTTTGATAGGTTTAGAATTAAGTTTAATCAATACTTGTTTTAAAAACTAAAATGTATATTTTTGTATTAAATTAAAGTTATGGCCTTGCAATCCAACAAGTTAATACAAACAAAGAAGCAGGGTTTCCTCATGCTTGTCCAAAAAAACTCAAAAGAGTTTTCATCGCTGCTTCTTAAACAATTAGCTTTCTTAATATTATTAATACTTTTGCTTCCTAACAGGTAGGTATACTGCCTTACAAACTGTCTTGGTAGAAATGCATATTTACAATGAATAATTTGATTTAAAAAACAAATAACTAATATAAGCCCCCCATGTAACGATGCGATGTGGTACGACCAACCTTAGAGATCAAACTGGTGCTAGGTTGTCTATTGCGCTACAGTTTCTTCTTTTATCTTTTGACCCTCTATCCTATAATTATCAATATAGTGTGATGGGAGAGAGTTGGAGTAAATTACCTCTTTATCTGGCTCCTTGCTATGATCCCACTTTCTTCATCAAGTCCTTCATTTTTTCTTCTAGATCATCCATTCTAAGACTAATATTACCCTTTGCAATTTCCCTCTTCTACTGCATGGACTTCTTTATCTCAATATGTGCTTTTATTTCCTCCCATTTATGATTCCATTGATGATGTTCTTCCTCATTACCCCTTTTCCAGTTTCACCTCCATTTGTCAAGTTCACAATCTAACAATACATGACACTCATAGAGCTCCTCAATGTGCCTTGCACAGTTGTTGGTCCCTCTCCTCACCTCTAAAAATTTTCCATAGAAAATCGATTTGGATGTTGGTGCTCTTCCTATAGCACCCCTCCTTGGGGCCTAGCTAAAAAAAAATAACATTTCAATTTTACCATATATTCAATATATATTTCAACATTGAATCAATGACAACAATAAGTTCTCCAACAACAAAAAAATCAACAAAACGTAAATAAATAATTCAAATTCACCTAAATTTCAAAGGTTGATCCAACCACCATGGATGTTGTTGAGGATCAGTGCAGTCCTAAACTGAATAAAATCTTTTCAAATTATGACAGACTTTTCGGTTGACCTCTCATGTCAAGTGCTTGTTTAACCATAGGGAATGTAGTTTGTCGCATCGCCACACAACCTTAGACAATGTAGTCCTTTTCAAATTATGACAGACTTTTCGGTTGACCTCTCATGTCAAGTGCTTGTTTAACCATAGGGAATGTAGTTTGTCGCATCGCCACACAACCTTAGACAATGTAGTCCATCGAATGTCCCCCCCCGAGCCAATAGGGGTCATAGAAAATAACACACAAGCCTATATTATTCAACAATGACGTCCCAATCACCAGAATAATTCTATTTCCAAACTCACATAGTCACACATTATTTCTCAATTTTTCATTATGAAAACCATCCATCATTCGGGAGTGGAAACAGGTTTCCTTTCACCTTAGTGCTCTTTTCCTTATATAAGAAACTCTCTTGCGACACATGTCGCTTTTCATGCAAAATTGACAATTTTTTCTTAATTTGTTCTTCTTATTATTATTCACCCACCATGTGTCATATTCACATGAGGGTGCACATAAGTCCCACAATTTACTCTTAGATGTTCCCTATTCCTAAGATCCCAATCCCCAAATTTGTGGGTGCAAGTGGAGTTTAACTCTAAAGACATTCCAAGTTTATCTTTGCTCCAAATCTAAATATTCTCTATAAATTTATTTATTCTCAATATATAATTCCATGCACATCTTTCCATGAGATAAGACAATTGCTTTCTCTCTCTATTTTTGCATAAATAAACTAAATGCATATATATATGATAACACTGGTATGCACATAGATTACTTCTCTCACCAATGTCAAGGTACCACATCTTTCGGTCTTTTTGACAATTAATTAATTATTTTCCCTTCCAAAGTGCTTGATTGTCAAGGTGCCACTTCTAGGTGTCCTTCAAATAATCGTTATTGTTCATTTCTTTGAGTTGGTTCAAGTGCGTTGTAGAGACTTAGGAATTGTTACTTGAAGTCTTCCTCCTACAACCTATGTGAGACTAATTAAAATTGAGCAATAATATCATCCTTATTCTGCGACCCTCATATGTGACCAAGTCGTTATGGCCCACCCATATAGCACACGCCACCCGAGAAAAGTTGATAGGGTTTTCAACTTGTGGATGGATTGCTATCAAGAGTCGACAGTCGATCATCATTCTCTTATGTGTGTTTTCCCATTCTCTACGATCCCTTTTTCCATTTGAGAGTCAGTTGGTAAGTCGTTTTACCTACCACTACACACACTCAAAGTGCACATTAGTAGCATTGCCCAATATAAAACATCATTATGCTTTTTTCAATTTCATCTATTGCTAATCAGTAAGCAACATTTTATTCACATCTACGGAATAAGAAAACAACATTTCCATTTATTCATAGCAAATACATTCACCTGCTTTATTTCCAATTTCACAATTTATTAAACATAAACATCAGTTGCTAGTTTGTTAGAAATTTATCTAAAAAGAACATAAAACATTTATTTTAGTTTATCTAGCCGAGTCACTTTCAAATAAGTTTCCTCACAAGTTCATCATTCAATTTTAGTCAGAGGCAGGCATTACACTTCCATAGCCACTCCTCCCTCAACTAACACTGAAACAACATGCAAATAAAAGAACAGATAAGGATACACAACATCCTTCCTCACATTAGGTATACACTTACCAACCATCAATTTTGCATAATGGAGCTGGAGTTGATATCTCCCACATGAGAAAGAACATCCCATCACTACAAATTTATTTACGTTAGCCTAGAGGTTCATGATGTGGAGATGTATTGAGTATGTGCTTGAGGCATTGCGTTTTGGTTTCACTATTGAGGAGCCTCTGACGTAGTTATCCTCAGTCTTTAGCTTCCACTTATCCATTGTATTAGTTGCCATTTCAATCATTAAATTCAAATGCTCTATCATTGAAGGTGGGTTAAGATAATCGCCCCTCACCATTTTTCCATAGTTTCCCTTTTTCTAATCTTGATGCCAAGTTTATGTAATGGTCATCAATAGAATTTTGATTTTTCGAGACTTAAAAAAAAATCGATTATTTTTTTAAACAAAAAACTGGGATATTGATATTTTCTTGGCCAACTAATTCTCCTTAAAAACGAAGAAAAAAACATATAATTTATAATAATTATCAAGTCTCCAATCTTTATAATATTCTTGATCCCATTTCTTTATTGAACTTGAATTTTTCATATAGAGTTAGGATCTCAACCTTATCATTGATTACTTGACCTCACCTTTAAGTAAAAGTCACTCTGTATCTTCCTCAGGAGTGAACACTAATCCCCCTCCCATGCACTTACCACCCCTTAAAATAAAGTAGATTATGTTAGTAATTATTTATATTTTTGAATTTTGAACTAGTTTTTGTGTTTTGCATAGTGACCAAAAACTTCTAATTAACAAAAATATACCAAATATATTTTATAGTTGTATAAGAACAATAATCAAATTATAGTAATCGGATTGATGTTAATTTATTTTTACCTAATTTAAATATTAGGATTTTATTTTTATTTTTAAACGTTTAAATCACTTTATATATCAATAAAACAATATCGACTACTCTCGAAGAAATCAATCAATCTTATCTACTTATTATTTTATAAAATTTTAAAACCTTAAAAATACGATTCTAACACTAAGGCTAAAGCAAGATAAAAGAGAACATATCAATATAACTATGGCTATAATGAGTTCCATGATAAAGGGAAATTGAGAATGAAAGTTAGGTTAAAGGGTAAGTCAAACATACGCTTAAAAAATTGTAACGCCGAGCTCCGTGGACTTTCCAACTGACATTTAATTTATTATTTAAATATTAAATTGTATGACCCTTTAAAAGGGCAGTTTATTATAATGTAAATAATTGTACATAATAAAAAGGAGTGGACATTGTAAATACATCCTAGTCCTAGTCCTTGTCCAACTTTAGGGACATGTGTATTAAGGGATGTCGATATCATGAAAGAGACAAGTCAGAATGTGATTAGAGGCAAATAGTGTGGATCCACCGAACCCATAATGCATGTTAAATAATGGATATCCTACTATTATCAAATTTACCGTTGCCAAAGTAAAAGAACATGTTATATGATAAGTATCATTTGATTATTAAGTTTGTGGGTTAGTTTGAGTTGTTGAAAATGGTATTAGTAAGTAAAAGGTTTTAGGGTTAAATTTTCGAGTTTTTATGTAAGGGTTTTATTCAATATTTTTATTGGGTTAGATCTGGTAATTAGGGTTGACGATTTATTTTGGGTACCATCTTCAAAATGAGAGAAAGTACCTAAGAATTTCTCAAGATATTTTCAATGTAAAAAAATATCACTTAATTATTAGATAAATCCAAATATTTATTCAAAAAACCCAAAAAAACCTTACATATAACTAAATTGTAAAAAGAATAGAACAATAGTTGGCACCCAAAACCATATTAAAAAAAATGTCATAAAAATCAAAATTGTGTCACATTATGATTGTTTAGTTGAAATTCTTAATAAGATTGATTTGCATTTAAATCATATATTATAAATAGATTTTGCAATTCATCCCATTCTAATTAAAATAATAAAAGAAACATAAGAGTGTTCTTTTGAAATTAGTTCGTAGGGGCAGAGCAAGTGGTAAATTTGAAATGTTGTAAATGGAAGGTCTCATGTTTGAATCCCCCCAAACTTACCCATGCGCCATGGTTCAGGCCATGTGGATGCATCTAAGGTTATAGTGGTAGCGGGATTGGATCCCTGAACCTGTGTCACGTGAGTACCAACCCAGTCCCTACTACCAATTTCTCTAATAATAATAATAAAATATTATTTTAAAATCTCTAAAAGAATATAGACCCAAATCATGTTTCATGAGTGTGTCATTGTTCATTGTACGAACATTGAATGTTCACAAGCTCCTTTTTCTATGCATTCTTTTTTTTGAGACATTTAAGGAAATCTTTTAAGATATTGGTGGCCCATTTTTATGGGCATGTGAATTTCATGTAAGTGAAGGATGATATGGAAAATATTCTTTCAAAGTAAAAAAATATATTGTATATAACAAATTCGGAAATGAAGTTAGTGGTAACGATTTTTTTCTTCATGTTGACTTCTAACCTCGTGAGTGGATAATAATGAAAGATTGAGGTCAAAGTAAAGTAAAGTAGATTAACAATGTGTAGGATTTAATTTGAGGAGGCAAGTAATGCTTAGGATTTTATTTGAGGGGGTTAGCATCAAGATTTTTATTTAGCCTAGAAGATTCTGATTAATTAGTGTAATATTGTTTCTTGATAAGATTTTGATTAATTAGTGTAATATTGTTTCTTGCTAAGTTTTGGCATTGTTATGGATTTGACCATAGTTTTGCAAGTAATGGTGTTATAGTTTTGGAAATTTCACATGCCACTCAAGATCATGTGTTTCTTTTGGCTCAGTTTGTTGAATAAGATCAACACATGTGACAACTTGATAAAAAAGGTTGGATTGGCCCATTCTGGTGCTGTCTATGTAAATCAACATTAGAGTCTGTTGACCACCTATTCCACAGTTGCAGCTTCACCAGGAAAGTTATTGCTCTCATAAGATCTTCTCTTGACATTCCAGATTTTTGGAGGGGAACAAATTATCATCTTAATGTTTCTTCTTGGATCTGCTTAGGAAATACTCTAAAGTATCTTCCTCTTTTTCTTGCTTGGCAAATCTGGATAACCAGGAACAAATGTATTTTTGAGGATTTGTAGCCTGATATTTACTTTACTGTTCTCTCCATCAAGAATCAATTATAGCTCTATCCGGTCAAACTGCAAATGAAAAACAATAGGAGAAATATTGGATCAACTCCTTCTCTGACTTTTCCTGCAGGCTTCTTCGATGGGGATTCAGTAAATCATTTGGGCGGCGTTGGTGTTCATCTATTGCTCAGTAATGAACACTATTTTTGCTTCAAGTTGGGAGTAGGCTTGAGCACTAATACCAGATCAAAGTTGTTGGCCTTGTGGACACTCCTTCACTATGCAAAATTCATGGGCCTACCTTCTTTACATATTCATGGGGATTCTGCTGTCATCATCAACCGGTTCAATCATAGATCAGCACTTACTTTACTTTCTCTTGATGGATGGTGTCATTGTATTAGAGACTTGGAAACTGACTTCATCCAACTCTCTGCCATTCACATATATAGAGAGCACAACACAATGGCTGACTTCTTATCCAAAGAAGCATTAACACTGGCTCAGGGCCAACTTTAGTTTGCTGAATTCACCAATGGTGAATGTATTGATTAGGGCACTTTCTATCTTTTCTAGCCCTCAGCACTTGACCTTTCTGTGCTGTTATCTTTTTGACATCCTTTGGATGATGGTAGTGATGAGTCACATATTTTTCTAGTACTATTCATGTTATTGGTTCTTTGGATTAGCTATCCAGTTATAGTATGAACTCTCTATATAAAGAAGGGTATGAAGCGGATGTAGTTTTCTCTCCTAGCTTGTACTTCACTTTGAAGTTTTTAAAGGTACTTGAACATAAGCTGTAGACAGTAGTATGGATGCTCACTCCTGTATGAGCCTTATTGAAGCAGATATTGCAGCCACTCTTGCTGATGTATTACCCCATGAACACAACACATGTTGATGATGTAAATGTTCCCTTTGATTTCAATGAAATAGCAAAGAACTGATATTTTCCCTTGGAAAAAGTAATGGTGTTATCCCTCACATTAGTACTCGTGTGTAGGCTAGAAAGGGATTATGTGTATCTATTGGATTATGTTTGTAAAAGTGTACTATAGATTTGGGATTAGCTTGTCACCCTTTTCTCACATCATAACTTCATGTTGGAGGTGGCATTTGATTGAGAATTCTTATAGTTGGAGAGTGAAACTTATGTTGGCAACTTATTTTTATTGTTTTTTATTTTTATTTTAATATGAATAATTTTTATGTATATAAATTTATGTTTGTTTCAAGTTTTTCGATGTAGTTGTTATGAATGACACGATTTGAGTTTGCTAGATAAGTGTGTATAACTTTTCAAATGTGTATAGATTATGCTTAAAATCTAGTAAATTTTGAATTTAATCCACATGGAAATTAAATGGGCATGCGATTGAGTGACTTAAAATATGAGAACCTCCACGAAGTGAAGATGCATGCACAACAGAGTCGTATCAAACTATAGTTAAATCACCATAGTCTTTGGGGGAGGAAACCATATTGTTTATCACTCATCAATGCATGATAACAAAGTTTTGTAAAATTAAATGATTAATTATTGGATGACTTTGTTATACTCAAAATAGTTTGTTTAGTTGAAAAGGAAAAAACTACAAACAAGTTTTAATATCGAAATAAAATGTTAGAAAAAATGAGTGAAAGAAAAAACTTGCATAGATCTTGCACACCCAGAAATCTTTTAAGAATCTACAAGTTTGTTTTTAATTTTTTCAATCTTTATTAATGTTTTGTCATGTCCCTAACGACCTCTATGGACTATCGTGACCATGGGGGATCTTTTCTTTTCTTTCTACTTTTGATACCAAGACATTTCCATGTCTAATGTGAGTTATGTTAACGCGCAATAGTCTGCGTCGCACATTCTTAACTCATTGCGCGACACACTACGTGGATCATACTTTAGTCTACGCGCACTTCTGCTTTTACCAATTTCCTTATTGCACAACTATACTACGTGCCCAAAGCCAAACCACTATGCGATCCACTACACGTCTACCACCGCGCAATATAACCACCCTATGGTGACTTAGCTTGCAATGTCGGTTCATTGTCTACCTACAGAGTTAGCACTATATACGTAATGGAACTTCATAGGCCTACAATCATCTATATGCAATCCATTCACACTCATAACCATTATATACGACATGCATCTCATCATACCTTCAAATCCTCATTCATACAATGGAAATGAATAACAATAATAAAACATCACATAACACTTATCTGGAATGAAGCTTCTCCAAGCAACAAACTTCCCAAGAGCAATGTTCCACCCAACCATAGGAACTTTGTCTAGCATATATACTCTTTCTATTAAGAGGCCACCCCCACGCTGGGCATGATCACCTTAAGGGAAGGGAAACTATCCAAATCTCTCTCTCACAGTCAAATAGACACAATGCCACAACCAAGCCTCTGCTAGGTTAATAGATTGTCATAGTCCCACAAACTTAATTCTCAAGAAAAGGCATCCTCTGTTGTGTTAACAGGCTTTCCAGGTTCTAGAGGGGAAATGATATCTAGTCCCTCAAGCATCACCTTCCTCTAGGTGCTATACCAGTGTGTGCATAGAAAGACTCTCACCCAAATCCCGAATCATTTTCCTAGAGGATCTGTTTTCCTAGGGCTTACCCATCTTGGTTGTGCTCAACCAATGACTCTAGGGAATCACTTTGGTCACTATCCAATGGACCACTATGCAAGTATAGGACTCACAGGAAACTAAACTCGGGTTGACTCAACATCAAGGGACCAAGGCTTCTCAGGCGTGAGACTGAGGATTCACGACACTTCACCACTATGTTACCGCTATATTAGGACTTACACAGACACTTCTGGGAATAGACTCTGTCACACATATATTTGAAACCAAATTAGGATTCTATGGCTCAATATTAAAAAAAAAAACAGACTTAAAATTTATCCCACACACTTAGCTATCCTCTCTGATAACAATATTCAACATTTATGAAATTCATCACACATCACATGCAAACATTTTTTATGACACTCTAAGCTAATATATTGTAACTAAGCACATTTAACAACGTAAATAAATACAAAAAACAAATCGTAAATACACATTTGAGACTAGTATTTTGGTCCAAAGACCTTGGAAAAACCCCAAAGGGGAAAACTAATCCACAAGAGATATACAAAATTACTGATCCATAATTCATGGGATCATAGCCCACTATACTCAGTAGCACATATATCTTTGCACTTGCAAAATAAATACTACCATTGTATTATAAGCAGTGCTATCTCATAAAACAGTAGAAGCAAATCCACTATTCCCACAATTATAATTGAGATTTACCTCTAATTCATTCTCTGTCCATTCATGGGTTGTGTATGATGCCAATTTTTTTTATTCATCTACCAGCTATTCCATATGAACCAAAAAAACGTTTTGTTCATCTACAAGTTGTAGAATATTCATAGAAAATGTTTTATTAATTCTTGATTTGTTCAATATGCACCCCATAACTAGATGGATGTGTTTGGCATTAATTAAAATTACCCAGTAAATACAAAGACACCCAAGCAACTATAAGTTCTCCCAAGCAATGATAAAAACACTCCAAAGCAAAGTTAATTCATCATAACAGGGATAAAAATGCCTAACACTTTTAATTCTCATAGGGAATGATAAAAACACCCCCAAGCAATGTAAATTTATCCCAATAGAGATAAAAACATAGTGAAGGTTTTTTTAACAACAAGAAAAACATTTTCTCTCTCATCTATGAGAAAATCCAGTCCAAGAATCAAGTTGGCAACTCCTACAAGATATCAACGACTAGTTTAGGAGAGCCATTGATCTCTGGTTCTCCCTAGACCATCAATGGTGAGATTTATAGAGTTGTTGGAGGGAATGACAAAATCCATAATGAGATTAAAAAAAAACATTTCTACAACCATTACTCTTCATGGGTAGCAAATTCTATTTACCATAGCTATTTAATCATTGATGGAAGCCATTACAAATCAAGCAAATATTTTGCAAACATTCACAACCAAGTTCACAAAAAATAGCAACAAGAAAATGAGCCAAATCATTCGTAGGAAGACATTATTTACCTGGAAACCCAAATGGGATAACCAACATTCAATTGGCTTCAACCAAACTCTTTTATTTTGGTAATGTACAGTTATGTGCTCTTTGGTGATTTTGTAGAGCTTCTCATCATCATTTGGGCAACATTTCTCTCATTCTCAGCCAAGAACCCCTCTCTCATCATGGGGAATCATTTTATAAAAATGGTTGAGCTTGGGATAATTGGAAATCCAAGCGTCCCTAACTCATCAAATTCTCCCAACCTCGTTGAGCTTACTTTTCTTTATTGTATATTTGAGTAATGAGATCATAGTCTCATCTTTTATCTTGTTTTGTTTTAATATGTGCTTTATTATATTTTTAATATAATTCATGCCTAGCTCACTTTTCTTGTGTTTGCCTCTTTATTTTTAATTTATATACATGGTGGAAACCCCTTCATGTTGGCACGGGGCCCTTCAAGTCAACATGTAGCATCTACAATCCTCTCATTGCTTGATTTCTAATGTCGATCCTCATTGAGCCTACGTTGAAGCCAATTGTCTTATGTAGATCCATTTTAGATCATTTATAGCAGTCATTTTTGGCTTAAAATATCATTGTACTTATCTCTCTCAGTCAGCCCAAACTCCTCCTTAAAAACTATGCCAATAGGTTGTCACTCTTTTGCTGTTGGATTACATAGTACGACATTAAACACAACACTATACAGTCCTCGAATTGCATGTTAGGTAGGTTGAAATTATAGTACAAATCGATACAAAATTTATTCTATTATTTAATGCACCCAATATACCTTGATATGTGTTCACTAACTCATGTTGTACAACCAAACAAATATTTGTTGTATATCCTTGCTAAATTCTCATTGTGTGACCCTTCTAACACTATTGAGGATGATCCTTGGTTTGTGTGCCATCCTCTTCTTAGGAAGTGCACCCCTTCAAGTTGTCTCTTTCTTCTCTTCTCCTTTAATCTCCAACCCTCTCTCTCTCTCTCTCTCTCTTTAAACTTGTGCCTCTCACACAAGGTATTCTCCACTCTCCAAAAATGATCTCTTGGAATGTGTGTGTTTAAACTCTTATACTTCTATTTTTATTAATGATGAGAATGAGTTAGTCTGCTCAATTTCCCAAGTTACTTTGTCTCTTCACACCCCCAAGTGACTCCTCCCTTTCCATGGGTGAGACAAATTATGCTTTTGTGAAATAAAATCATTTTCCCTCACACTTTAATAAAATATCACATTAACTTTATAACTCTAAATTTAATAACTAGGAAAGTCACCTAGGTCCTTTTTACATGCCTAGACACTAAGCAATGTAAAAGACCTTCCTCACTATAAATTTCAACACTCCCTCTTAGCAAGGGGGGTACTTCTAGCACCTTCTCCACCTAAATTTGTATATAATATCTTCACACTATACATTGTAGTAAATCCCTATGACATTGGAGCATATCTCACTACCTTATTGTAATGTCCCAATTCAAAAATTCCCAACAAAGGCAGAATTTTGGAAAAATTGTCTTAGCTAGTTTTGACTCTAGGGGATTCAAATGGATCAAGAGGGTCTCAAATTTGGTATGGAATGATGTGGGGAGTCTTAGAAATCTTCAATTGATTCTTTGATAGTTTTATGATAGGTTATATACATCTGCAACTTGATTTGGGCATGGTGGAAAAAAGGGAAAAATTACTAGCAAATTATGATGCAATTCCCCCTAGGGTGTGGGTAGAAATGGCTCTCCAAATCCTATGGAACCCTCAAAAATTTCAGAACAGATTATGGGGATTGTAATTAGACTTCATTTACTTTCATTTGGTGTGGTTAATATTTCTGCAACAGAGGATTAAATCTTCATATTCGAATGCATAATTTCAGTGATACTTGCTTAAGGGAAATGACACATAAAAGCTCAACTTTGAATCATAAATGGTGCATATAATGGTTCAGAACAGAGAAATATGAATATAAAACATTTAAATCATTTCAATATCTGACTAAAATCATAGAACATTTACCAAAGTAGCAATATACATCAAATATACAATCTCCATTGAAAGGGAAAATCATCACATGGAAACTAGTCACAATAAAGCTTGGAAATGTGGACATTTGCACATGTATTTCTTCTGATTTATACATACTGATAATATCAGAGACATATTACAGATCCATGAATCATTCTCCCATTCTTTGGAATCAACTGAACTCAATTGGGCGCAACCACTATTCACACAAGTGCGCCTTCATAGAAAAACATGGAAATATGGAAGTGGAAATTGAGAGAATGGGAGGAGAGATGGGTATCAAATAGTAGAAGCCTCATAGATGCATTAAAACACCCCATGAAGCTCCCAATGATATTTTTGAATTTCCTCTCCCATGGCCAACTTGGATGAGAACCTCAGTCTCTCGAAATTGGCTCACTAGCAGGGTAAGTGTGCACTCATCGTGTAATGGACAAGCTAATGCTCTCCAAATGCCAAAGGAAAATTCAAAAATGATGAAAATCCATTTGAATTCCTCATTACATATTTTTATAACCCTCCTAAGGTCCTCCAAGGCCGAATTCATTCCCATAGTATTCCTCCACCTCATCCTTTATGTTTAGTAACCTCCATTCCACTTGGCCTTCTCTTCAACTCTTCATCTTCCACCAAATTCAAATGGTTTCCACCTAGTCCGAACTATGCCCTCTTGGAGGCTATTTTTATCCTTGACATGTCAAGTTGTCATAGTTCTGCAGTCAGGTATGACTTGTCATAGAATCTTCCATCATTGTTGTCATAAAGAGCAGGGAATCTAGCTCCACATGGAACCTATTTTTATCCATGCTTTTTGCTTCCCACTAACATAGTTCCTCAAGTATCCTTCCAACCATTGATTCACCCTCTATATTTTTCCATCAGTTTGGGGATGATAGTTTGTACTAGGTGTCAAATTTGTCCCCGCCATTTTGAAGAGTTCTAGCCAAAATGCATTAAAAAATATGCTATCTCTGTCACTGACAATGCTCTTAAGAATCCCATGCAATCTGAAAACTTAAAAAAAACTAATTCATCCACTTGTGTAGCAGTGAAAGTGGTAGTAACAGTAAATAAATGAGTAAATTTAGTGAGTCTATCCACCACCACAAATATCCAATCCTTACCAAATACTTTGGGCAAACTAGTGATGAAGTCCATGGAAATTCTCTCCCATTTTTGTGTTAGAATAGGCAAGGGATGTAAGAGACCAGCTGGATGAGTGTGCTCCACTTTATTTTGCTAACATGTGGGGAATTCATTAACATACTTCAGAACATTATCCTTCAACCATTTCCATGCAAATATTTCCCTCAACATTCCGTATGTTTTGAAGAAACCAGGGTGACCTGCTAGAGGCGAATCATAAGCTTTCTTTAAAATTTCCTCCTTCAAACTCAAATTAGGGAACAAATAGATTCTACCTTTGTAGTATATGATTCCTTCCAATACCTTATACCTATCATCATGGTTAGTTCCATCAAAAAGTTCACAAGAAAATTTATCCTTGGCATACTCTACTTCTAATGTGGCTTTCCAATTTTCTGCTACATCCATTAGGGAAATAGAAGGTCTTCTAAATAAGGAATCAACTATGATATTATTTTTTCCCTTCACATATTCAATATCAAATTAAAATGCTTGAATATTACTCACCCACTTTTGCTGAATTTCATTAAAATCTTTTTGAGTAAGGAAGTACCTTAAATTGTTATGCTCAGTTTTGACCACAAATTTGTTTCCCACCAAGTATTGTATAAACTTGATCAAAGCATTCATGATGGCTGGCCTTTATTTATCATAAATGGAGTAAATATTCTCATGTGGCTGTAGCTTCCTATTCTCAAAAGCAATTGGGTGTTGTCCTTGTTTTAGGACTACTCCAATCCCTTCTCCTGATGCATCACATTCCAAGACAAATGGTTTAGAAAAATCAGGCAAGGATAGAATAAGACAGTTGCTTATTACCTCATTCATTCTTTGGAAAGTTTTTTCAGCCCCTTCACACCATTGGAAAGCATATTTATTTGTCAAATCAATGAGAGGTGAAGTGAGTTGGGAGAACCCCTTCACAAAATTTCTATAGTAGGTGCAAATTCCAATGAATCCTCTTAATTCGGTGAGATTTTTGGGACAAGGCCACTCTAAAATGGCTCTTATTTTCTCCAAATCCACCTTCACACCATATTGACCAATGATTTGTCCAATATTCAATATCTCTGTCAAACCAAAATCACATTTTGACAGCTTAGCAAACAAAGATTTATCATTCAGAATTTTTAACAACTCTTCTAGATGATGCAAATGTTCCTTCCAAGTTTTACCATAAATAAGAATGTCATCAAAGAAAACTAGTACAAACTTATGAAGTTGCTTATGGAAGATGGTGTTCATGCATTATTGGAGTTTGACAAGTTCATTTTTCAATCCAAAGGGCATGGAAACAAACTCAAAGTTACCACAGTTGCATCTGAAAGCAGTCTTTGGTATGTCTTCTTCTCTCATTCGAAATTGATGATAACTAGATCTAAGGTCAATATTTGAGAAGAAATTGTCCCCATGGAGCTCATCCATGAGCTCATCAATCCTTAGGATAGGGTATCTATTCTTTACAACATTATTGTTTAATGCTCTGAAATCAATGCACATTCTCAAGGTTCCATCTTTCTTTTTTACCATAACAACCAAAGAAGCAAATGGGCTAGAACTAGGCCTTATGAGACCCAACTCCAAGAGTTATTTAATGGCCTCAAAATATCATATAGAAATCCTTTTGGGGTGTTTATAGGGATTCATTTTTATAGGTTGTGAGCCTATATCTAACTCAATGATATGCTCCACCCTTCTATCTGGTGGGCTTCCTGGGGGAAGGTCTCCAAAACCTTCTCATACTTACTCAATAGCTGCTCTATCTCCTTGGGATGCTTGGAAATATTAAATTGAGGTTTAGGAGATGTAATTAAACATTCATAAGCTCATTATATGTCTCCATGCCTCAATATAGACCTCATGCTATGAGAGGACACCACTTGATTTGGGTAAGTGTGCATTCCTCTCAACAAGATGGGCTTCCCTTTCAATTTTTTTAACCTTATTTTAGGGAATTAATAATTCACTCTATGCTCCCCTAAAGAATACAACCATTTTACTCCCAAAATCACATTTGTATCAGCCACATTTACTACATAAAAATTATTAGTGATAGTATGAGTTTCCTAGAGTAACTTGAAGCTTTGGAATCCATTTAGTGCAGTCCATAGAATTGTTAGCTGGAATGATGACTTTGAAACCATCAAAATTTTCAGATTTTAACTTTCTCCTCTCCATCAAGACTTCATCTATGAAGTTGTGAGTGGCTCCACCATCCACTAAAACCTTGACCTTTTGGCCTTGTATGCTGCCCTTGAGTCTCAAGCTGTGGAATGTAGGTACACCCGAGAGGGCTGCAATTTTTCCTGTATCAAGAGTGGGCTATTCTTATTCTTCTGTTTCATACTCTTCCTCTTGGGCTTCAAGTTGTTCTTCTTCCTCCTTCTCCTCCTCTCTATCATGTTCAAAAAAAAAATTCAATGTAGTGTGCCTTCCCCTTGGCACATCTATGTCCTGGAATCGAAGGTTGTTGGCATGTAAAACATAGCTTCTTTATTTTGAGTTCTTATTTGCTTGGTCCTCATTTATTTTCTTTGGTAGAGGATTCCCTTTCCCACAGTTTCTTACCTTCTTTGAACTTGTAAGGGAAATTTTTCTTGGGAGGATATTTGGTTCATGGCAAGACATTCTGCAAATGCCTTATCAAATTCATGCCATCCTTCAATGTGGCTATATTGTGGGATTTCAATAGCCCTATAAAATGTTATGTCAATCCTTCAGTAAAAAATAGAAACAAGCTATCCATAGATACATTAGAAACCATTACTGAAATATTTTCAAATTCTAACATATATGCTTCAGGAATTCCTACTTGCTTCAATTATGCTAGTTCTTTGAAAGGAAGTTCATGGTCTTTCCTCTCAAATCTCTCCATCAATGAATTGGAGAAACCATCATAAGATAAAATATGATAATGTACCAATGTTATAATACCATGGAACCACCAATGAATAGCTTCTCCTTTAAGATGCATAATGGCCATTTTCAATGCATCTTCTTCAACCATGGGATTTAATTGAAAATATATACTTAATTTTTGTATCCAAGCACTAGCAGACATTTGTGAGTCACCATCAGAGGAAGGAATAGTTAATTTTACCATGGTATATTTTAAATCATGATTAATAGGAGGTTCCCTACTCCCATTTCCTCCTTGATTGAACTGAAGAGAGCTCTAATGAATTGATCAAAAGGTAGGACCTTCCTACATTCAGCACTTAATTGCTGCCAATCATTTCCCACTTCTCTAACATCATAGGTGGTGTAAGGACCTTCTTTGGACTCTAAAAACTTAGGTATTTCAGGTCCATTCTGATTTTTGAACTCATGTGGTCTGTTATGAGGTCGAGTCTTTGAAAAAATGGCTTCCCCATGGGTCTTCCTCTCATCATGGGGTGTACTACTACTACTCTCGAGTTCTGACTTGCTCCCAAGTTGGATAGAAAACAATTAGAATCCTTGAATAAAATGTTTGGTCATCCATTCAATATATGATTTAACGAATTTATTAAGGTCCTCATTGTTTTCTTTGTCATCCATGTCTCCTAGTTTTAGTTTTTCCTTAATCTTCTTGTAAAAAGAACTAACTTCTCCACTTCCTTCCTTTTCACTGTTAAGGTATCCAGTCTCAGTTTCTAAGGGACGGAGGTAAGAATCAGAAAAAATGAATAAATATTTCTATAAGGTTCCAATATCATGCTCTGATACCACTTGCAATGTCTCAATTCGAAAATTCCCAACAAAGGCAGAATTTTGGAAAAATTGTCTTGACTAGTTTTGACTCCGGGGAATTCGAATGGCTCAAGAGGGTAACAAATTTGGTAGGGAATGATGTGGGGAATATTAGGAATCTTCAATTTACTCTCTTATAGTCTTATTATATTCCATAGACATCTGCAACTTGATTTGGGAAAGATGGAAAAAGGGAAAAATTACTAGCAATTTATGATGCAATCCCCCCTAGGGTGTGGGCAGAAATGGCTCTCCAAATCCTATGCAAACCTTACAAATTTCAGAAAAGAGTATGGGGAATGTAATTAGACTTCATTTAATTTCATTTGGTGTGGCTAGTATTTCTGTAACAGAGGATTAAAGCTTCATATTTGAATGCATAATTTCAGTGATATTTGGTTAAGGGAAATGACACATAAAAGCTCAACTTCGACTCATAAATGGTGCATATAATGGTTCACAATAGAGAAATATGAATATATACCATTGAAATAATTTCAATATATCACTACATCATATAAAATTGACCCAAATCACAATATACATCAGATATACAATCTCCATTGAAAGGGAAAACCATCACATGGAAACTAGTCACAATAAAGCTTGGAAATGTGGACATTTGCATATGTATTTATTCTGATTTCGAATTGTAGAGAAGATGAGATACACGTTTCATATCCGTGAATCATTCACCCTTTCTTGGGAATTAACTGAACTCAATGGTGCTCAACCACCATTCACACAAGTGCGCCTTCATAGAAAAGCATGGAAATATGGAAGTGGAAATTGAGAGAATGGTAGGAGAGATGGGTCATGAACAACAAAAGCATACTATATGCATACAAAAAATCCATGAATCTCCCAATTATAGGTCTTAATTTACTCTCCCATGGAAAACTTGGATGATAACCTCACTCTCTTGAAATTGGCTCACGAGAAGGGTAAGTGTGCACTCACTGTGCAATGGACAAGCTAATGCTCTCCAAATGCCAAAGGCGAATTAAAAAATGATCAAAATCCATTTCCATTCATCATGAAATATTTTTAATAACCCTCCTAAAGTCCTACAAGGTCAAATTCATTCCCATTGGCTTCCTCCACCTCACCCTTGATGTTTAGTAACCTCCACGCGACTTGGACTTCTCTTCGACCCTTCATCTTCCTCCAAATTCAAATGGATGACACCTAGTGGAGTCTATGTTTATCCATGACATGTCAGGTTTTCATAGGTCTACAATCAGGTCTTACTTGTCATAGAATCTTCTATCATTGTTGTCATAAGGTGCAGGGAATCCAACTCCACATGGCACCTAGTTTCTTCCTAGACTCTCCCTCTTATATGGGGAGTTAATCCTCCTCACCCATTCAAATCCTTGAGCTCATGATATGTCACTTTATGAATCTTCACCTTCCATGAACATTCCATCACTCATAATTTCGAATTTTGGGTTAAGTCATGACATGTGTAAGGAGGAATCTAGCCACGCAAGGCCCCCATGGACCTCCAAATATCCTTAAGAAACAATGCCACTTTATTTTCTCCGTCTTTATTATTTGTATAAAACAAAGTAATGTTTAAATGATAAACTAAGGTTCTCTTGGGTCCTATATCTCCCTTATTGGCATATTTAATGCATCGTCCCCAACCTAGGGAACTAGTAGATGGGTCAAACATTCTCAACTAGTTGACCTATTGGAATGGGGACATGACACTTATCAAGAACCTAAGCTGAAGACCAGTTCCATTCACCCATGCTCCAAGGAGTCTCACCACACTCCTGAGCATTGAACAATTTCAGATCATACCAACTGAGTCTCCTAAAAGTACTGGAAGAAGCTTCTCGCCCATCTTTCAGATTAGAAGACTGGGTCTTAGGAATTACCTCAATATTTGGAGAATACTAATCACTATTTGTCTCTGAATCCAAGATCCCCATGGAATCACACACAGTTTGACCCAAAAAACTATATCTCAAATCCTCCCTGATTCCAAGCCTCTCAACTGCACCATGAGTATTTTCTCTCTATGATTGTATGAGTATAGGTCTATCTCGGAACCCAACTTAATATCCCTCATCCACCAGAGATGAACCTAAGATAAAGTTATCTTTTAACTCTGGGACATGCATCACTCCTGCCACTTCTAGAGAACTACCTAACTCTATTTAGAATCTAACACTCCCAACCCTCTTTATTGTATGTGTGGCACTAGTCCCACAATCCACATGATAGCCTGATTCTATCTCTAAAATACCAAGGAATAACATCCTCATCCTCATCATATGGTTACATGAAACTTACTTCAACAATGCCATAAAACAGTTTGAACAACTAGACTTTCCCCTACTTCTTCAAAGCAAAATCCCCTTTCACAAATCATTTGCAACCCAAGTTCCAAATTCAGTACTTAGCTATATCAACTAGCAAAACTCTTGCCAAACATCTGTAACATAACTATCTACTAAACCTCAAAGCCTCTACTCTAATACCATGATAAAAAATAGACTTAAAACTCAACCCACACACTTAGCTAACTTATGATAGCAATATTCAACATTCATGAAATTTATACCACATCACATACATACATTTCATGCCATTGCAAGATGATATACTGTAACTAAGTACATTTATAAGCAAAAATAAATAAAAAACAATAGACCATACATACACATTTTAAATTGATATTTTGGTCCAAAGACCCTAGCAAAAACCCAAAGGGGAAAACCGATCCACAAGAGGAAAAATTTATTAGCTCATGAAGGAAATATTCTTAGAATTTACAATAGTCATTCTCAGAATAAAATAGCATTGCACTTATCTCACTTAGTCATCCTAAACTCCTCAAAAATTGTTCTGTTGTTGTACTTCCTAGTACAATAGTAAACAAAACACTGTACAATCCTTGAATTGCGTGCAAGGTAGGATGCAAGTAGAATACAACCCAATACAAAATTTACTCCATCATTTAATGCACCCAATCTTCCTTGATATGCATGCACTAACTCTAGTTGTATGACCCAACAGATATTTGTTGTATGGCCTTGCTAAATGCTCACTGTACAACCCTGCTAACATGCTAAAGATGCTCCTTGGTTTGTATGCCACCCTCTCCTTGGGAGGTGCACCTTGTCAACTTGTGTCTTTGTCCTCTTTTCCTTCAAGCTCCAACCCTCTCTCTCTCTCTATCTCTTGAAACTCATTCCTCTCACACAAGGTATTCTCCATTCTCCAAAAATGATCTCTTGGAATGTATGTGTCTAAACTCTCCTACTTTTGTTTTTATTAATGGTGAGAATAATTTTGTCTTTTCACTTTCCATGGTAAGACAAATTATAATTTTGTGAAATAAAATAGTTTTCACTCACACTTTATTAAAAGCTTATATTAACTTTATAACTCTAAAGTTAATGACTAGGGAAGTCACCTAGGTCCTTTCTACATTCCTAGACACCAAGCAATGTACAAGACCTTCCTCGCTATAAATTTCAACAAAGATAACAACTAGGCAATTAGATACTACTCTGATTCCTAGATCCAGAGAAGAACACATAGCAATTTCATTTTCTGGTTACCTATTCGACTCATAATCATGACAATGAGCTAGAACTTAAGTCCAATATCCACTCTGTCACTCTTCAGGTTTGAATTCCTCTCATGCGAGCATTGAATATCTCTCCTTAGATTAAGTTGGATAGATTCATCGATGGATGGATGAGTGAAGAATAATAATAATCCTAATGAGTTACTCCGAAAATAGGGTGAGATAGATACATCCATGAAGGATTGATTTACTTGATCACGTAACTTCATTAAATAGTTGGCAAACTCATTGATAGGATAACTAATAGACTCACTAACATAATACTGTGCCATCCCCAATTGATAGGTAATTTAAGGATGATATGAATTCAACTGGTTTCTTACCAAATAAGCATCTCCCATTCCCGCTTTTATAGGGTGAATGACACAACTTTGTCATAAGGAAACTCAGACCCATGCCTCCCTTTCCTCAACACAATAATTATCTCAACTACCTTCCTGTTGGAAGAATTAAATTATTGGGGCACATGAGTCAAACTAGTGTTTGATGGCTCATTAGTTCTATACATGACACTTGGTTCTCATCTATTCGCTTCATGGATTCAATCATTAGAGAAATTTTGAGGTCTAAAATGGGACTCCTAAGGAAAATAATAAAATAATAGTTAAAATAATAAAATAATAGTTAAAATAATAAAATAATATTTATTAATTTTGGAGGAAAAAAGAAAAAACTACTTTTTGTGTTCGTATTTTTGACATATCGCCCTGTGGTTTTACTCAAATATCCCCGTGAGAGCTTGTTGGATGCAGAATTTGATTCCGCATCCAACGAGTACCCACACTGCATACTTTTGACGGACCCCGCTACCCCAAAAACAAGAAATACCTGAAAAAACGTGATGATGATGTCATCATCACATTTTTCAGGTATTTCTTATTTTTGGGGTAGTGGGGTCTATCAAAAGTATGCAGTGTTGGTACTCGTTGGATGCGGAATCAAATTCTAGATCCAATGATCTCACCTAATTGAAATTTGAGTAAAAACACAGGGAGATAGGTCAAAAATATGAAAAAAAATAGTTTTTTTATGACAAATATGTCAATTCAACCATTATGGTTGACTCATTTTATTGGAATTCTATTAGTTCTTGAAAATCAACTCACAAGAACTTATTGTTGGCAATTTTTCTTATAAGTCCCATTTTAGACCCCAAATTTCCTCTAATGATGTCCATCCCTAGACCTTAGGATGATCATACCCCTTTCTCTTGTTTCCTTGCACAGTCAACTGTGGATTCATTTATTATTATCCAACACACGTACATCATATTTACATTTCGACTACGCTTGAATAGCGCATGGATTACTAACCATATAACTTGATGATGTTCACAATATATTCGATATGTCCATCAAAGGTCCTTTTCCTTGTTCTCCTCGCCATGTTTCATTAATTACATCAATGGTATTACATTAGTTACATAGTTTATTTCAAGGATCAAAACTAAAACTAAAGACATCGAATGTTTAATAGATCCTCTACATATATATGGCACATGGATTTTCTCAATTCTTCTCCATGATTCTCTAGAAATGTTGCATCCCCAAGCTTCATAGCCATATAAGATAACGAGAGGGATGGGCATTTTAAAGAGGTATTTATTTTATCCCACATCATAAGGTTTGTCAATTTACAGTTGTTTTTAGGACCAAAGTTGGATTTCCACCCTTCATTAATCCTCTTCTTTATGTTATGGTACGACTTGAGATTGCAATGGAAGTCAATTCCTAAATATTTATTATAAGTTACTTCCTCCATGTTTTTATTTCCATAAAAAAATGTCAAAAGTACACTGATTGGATTTGATAATCATGAATTTTTCTTTGTTGATGTTAATGGCCACGCCCATATTGGAGTAGAAATCCTTGATAAGTATTAATCTCTTCTCAATATCATAGGGGAATCTTTCCATAAGAATGATATCATTCACGTAGAGAAGAAGCATGACGAGTATTCATGCTTAGGTCATGCCATCACAAACTGTTTCTTCTAAACAATCTTCTAGCTTATCAAAGTAAATGCTAAAAAGGGTATGGGAGAGGGGGCACCCTTTCTTAAATCCAATATTACAATTAATATCATGTGACCATCCCTCAATGTTTTTGAATTTGGAAATAGCGTTCTTGTGTAACCTTATAGCTGCAACCCTTAGTTCAAAAGGAACATTTAACTCTTCTAATCTATTCCAAAGGTTATTTCTAGGTATTGTATCAAAAGATTTCGTAAAGTCCACAAAACAAGAAAAACTATTAGACTTATTATTACGACACTCCTCTGCAATGATCCTAAGCCTAACGGGTGGTCCATGGTTGAGTGATGCCTTTTGAAGCTTGTTTGGCCTTTAGCTCATTTTCCTTCATTTTCTATCCATATGCTAATCTTATTTTCCATAATAATATCGTATAGCTTGGCTAAAAGAGGGATAATCATAATGGTTTGATAATTAGAGGGGTTATATTTATCTCCAATTTTTAAATAGGATCTATAAGGCATTGAGTCCAAGGCTTATGGAATCCATTCTTGATTGCTAGATTAAAGACATTGTGAATGTAGGGCAT
The DNA here is from genome assembly GCA_001517045.1 of Pseudotsuga menziesii. NCBI lineage: Eukaryota > Viridiplantae > Streptophyta > Pinopsida > Pinales > Pinaceae > Pseudotsuga > Pseudotsuga menziesii. The sequence continues at coordinate 125,198 of LPNX010910789.1, read as the reverse complement.
GAGGACGGGTGCTCTGATTTTTAAGATTTCTGCTTGGTACCCTTTCAATGTCTTTAACTTTTCCATTAACTAGGTACTTAATCCAAAAGTATTTGTCTTCTAAAGAAAATACTTGCTCATTTGTAACAAGGGCTTGAATGTTATCTACAAAATCCAGGTTTCATAAATATTTTTAAGATAAGAGTTCCAGTCCTCCAAAGATATCTTATTATTTTATTTAGTTTTACCAGTTAGAATTTTCCTCCAAATTTTCTTAGGAGCCATCTTAGATAGGTGTACAAGTTTTTCTTGTCTTTTATTTATAAAGTAGGTCTTTTTTCTTTTAATCAGTCCTTTGTACTTATTTATCTTGTCAGATTTTAGGGAATAACCAGTAACTTCCTTAATTTCTTTACATGCATGCTTACAATTATTATCATACCAAGGGTTGGTTCTTCTATTCTCCTTTTTATTAGAAATTTTGAGAGAGAAATTGTTGATGGAAAAATAGAGGGAAGTAGTAAAATTATGATAGATAAATTTAATATTGGCCTTAGTAGAAAGAGAGAACCAGTCCTTCAGTAAATCATTTAGAAATCCATCTCTACTATTTCTGTCAAAGAACAAGTGCTTTTGGATTTGAGAATTTTCCTCTATGGGATCATTATGCATGGAAATATTGAGAGTTATAATTAAAGGTCTGTGATTCGAATCAAGCTCCTGTTCATTTAATATGTCAAAAATTATTATTTTGTTGTACAGAGGGATATCATAAATGGCATAATCAACCACACTGATTACATGACCATGAATGCAAGTCATCCTACCCTGATTTGGCCACTTCTTTAGGTCGTTGTATATTATAAGATCATGAATACTACAAATATTGACTAACTCTGAGACAAACATAGTCTTACCTATATCTTCAAAATTTATATTTTACCTACTAGCTGAATCAAGGTATTAGTCTAACTAGAGAGGATTAGGGTTGGAGTAGTTGCTTAAAAGAATGACTTGCTTTCTTGAGGTTAGAACATTGAAGTCCGCCCATTAACATGATATTTTCAACATTTCTGAAGCTAGAAATATCATGCTCTAAGCCATTATAGGGACAATTTTTTTCTAAATTGCATTTCTTCTAAAAGTTAGAATTAATAGGGGTGAAATAACATATTGCTATGTAGATTTTTCTAGAAATGATGTTTGTTATTTCTAACCAAATATATTGATTGGAAGGGTCTTTCTAATAAAGTATAACACTGGGAGAATTTATTTTTTCTAATGTAGAAAGCTATGCCTCTAATCCCTCTACGAGATGATCATTTGTTCCATGTCGACCAGAGGACAAAACCGTTTATTTTAGGGACCTTAGATTCATTGTGCTCCCAAGTTTCAATGAGTAATATAATAACAATGCCTGTCGAGATCCAACATAACTTGGGGCCTCTATTCCATTGAAAACCCCAACAATTCCAAGAGAGAATCCCGACACTTGTGTCAAATTGTTATTTAGTGGTATCTTCTTGGTGTTGATCTTGAATGACAGCTTTTCTATTTTTTATGATCGACCATTTTCCTTGTTTCCTAATGTATTTTACCTTTTGAGACCCCTTTCTTAATTAATCTTGGTCTTATGGAATGGGGTCTTCATTTATGAATATTCCTGATCCTTTTTGGCTCGAATTTTTACTAAGTATCCCAAGTTTATGGTCATTAGAGATAATATTAACAATGATTGGTCTATTTTTATTTTCAATTAGTTTTCCCAACCTCTTTTCTTCTGTGAGATAGATTGTTTCGATTTGGAACCTATTATGTCATTTTTCCTTGACTACGACCAAAGTATCCTCTTCTTGCTCTTCTTTTAAACCAAAAAATATGATATTTAAGGATCATTTGCTGCGCTCATGTTCTAATTCTAACATCTTATTCATCTCATCCTTAATAGGATTAATATCCAAGTGACCTTATTAACTATTTAGGGTCATATTTGCTGTAGCTTTTTCTTTGAGCTCTTTGAACAGGTCCTTCAATATAATATTTTCTAATGCATCAAGTACATCTCCTTGATGGGTTGACTATATGGTTTCTTAGATTTGTTTCTCTATAACATGTATTCCAATATTGATTAATTCAATCTTATTCTCCATCAGTTTATAATGTTGCCATTTTTTGTGGAACCACGTTCAAACCCCTAACCCATTTAATTCCCCACGGGTTCTAGTGGACACATTGAATTAATTAATGAGGGGGTTAATTTTGGCCATAATTACTTATGCCATTAAATAAATCATGTAAAGTTGATGGATCACAACTTTGTAAGGAAGATGAGTTGTCTCCCTAAGGAAAATATGGAAGGAAAGAAACTAAAAGCAACCAAAAGCAATAAAAGTAGCAGAAAATGAAGACGACAAGATGTTTCTAGATTTTTAAAGGCAAGGCTCAAGAAAGAATAGTAAAAGCAGGAAAGCAAGTCAAAGGCCTTAGGAAAGTTGAGGATCCTAATTTTAGTCAGTGAGGATGAAATCATGGAGGTAAGTGGGTCTCATGCAGTGGAAACTTACCAAAGAAGCCTCATGCTCATCTATGGTTTGAATTGCCAAGAAGGAAATCCCTAGAAGGAAGGAAAAAGCTCGTAGAAATTAATAAAAGGAGATTGAGTGAATCCATTCACATATTTTGTCATTTTTTATTATGTTATTGGAGATATATTGCTTCTTTGTGCTTGGGTTATGTGCCCCTCTGTAACTAGAAGTAATTAGAGTGTTTGTCAGCATTTCAATTGGTGATCGAGGAGAAGGACACTAAGTCCTTTTAATGGAGATTCATGCAATAATTTCACTTTTATTTTAGGTTTTCCATGTCATTTGAAAGTCCATACAAATTCCATTCAGTGTGCCTATGTTCCAGCAGTTCGAGTTCCAATAGTTATGTGTAGATTTATAGTTTGCTAGATGTAGTGGTGTTGTCGATGGTGGTTGCTCTAGTATGATGTGTCCACTTCCATTGCAGCTATGATATGTAATCAATGTACTCCTGAATAATAAATATCAATATTGACTTGTGTTCTATAATTATATCTCTATCTTTTATGTATTTTTTCACCTATGCTCAATGCATGAGAAACTTTGGTCAGTTTTTGTTTTGGCTATCATAGACTAAGTTTTGATCATCCATTTCATGATATGAATGTACCACTAGAAATTTAAGAGAAAATTGGACTTGTCCTCACCACCATACCATAAAATTGTGACCCTTAGGTGCTTGAAAAGGCTGCTTGGAAAAAATCTAGTCGAGAAGTCCCGAAAACCAAATGTTTTTCCTAAACTCCCAATCTTGAAAACCAAATCTTGCACTACTGTAGATAGTGACTATAAAAAAGTCTATATACATCCATTTCAACACCAAAATCCATTGGGTCCCACATAATTCCTGGGGAAAGTGCCTCAAAGTCTTTGGCTTTGCCAAAGGGTTATCCCAGGTGTGATGCACCTAGAGAATGTGCCACTTTCAAATGCATGGACTCTAAAACTTTCCGATTTATGTTTTGCAGACCTGTAAGTGCATGCTACATATCATACTAGTTTATTACTACCTTGTGTTTATCTAGGAGGGAATTTGGAAAAGTCCCTAGGTGCTAGAATTCAATTGGTAAAAACATATAGTCTTTCTTGCTTGTGTCCTAGTTACTATGCCTAAATACTTATTTGGGTATATTACACACTTTTATATTATTTTATATTTGTCTTTAAATATCATCATTAAATGATGCAAATTTATTATCAAGCATGCCTGCAAGTTTGTTTTCAAGCATGGCTGCAAATTTATTATTGAGCGTGCTTGCAAGTTTTTTTTGTAAGTAAGAAGTCGTTCAATATATTATCAACATAAAAGAGATTTACAATCCGAATTCATTAGACTGGGTCGGAACTGCAGCCTATACCTAGCCCTTCCCACAGAGACTTGACAAAAAGTCACCCTAGAAACCCTTACTATAGCATTGTCCATAGGATTGAGATGCATAAATTTTTTGAAAAAACTTACAAGATCGCTTATCTTAATGACATCAACAAAACCTTATGATCTTACTGTAGGGTGGAACCTACAGACTACTGCATGCCAATTTAACATCCAAAATGAAAATGTATGTATGCCATTGTTGATTCCCTGCATACCTTAGAATGATCGTACTGACCAGTTCAAAGAAAGACATAAGGAAGGTCTAGAATTCCACCCTGGTGAGGACCTTACTCCACGGGTTTCAGAGTCGTCACTCTAGCCAAAGCTAGCGGAACCAACACTTCGAGCCTCTTCAGGATCATATCCACCTTAATATTCATCTGGTTGATATCAGTAGTAACATCAACTCAGCATTGGGCCATTCGACCAACCGCTTCTTCCTTTGCTTCCTTGTCCCATGAAACCCATTCAACGAGCTTCTTCATGTCCCAAAATAATGCCAATGTCTTCTCGTATAGGTTGGCCCTACCTACAAAGTGCCCAAGGTCCAGAATCCACTCCTTTACCTTCCAACATTCTTCCTGAAGGATCTCCTTGTCAAACTCATCCCATAACCAATTTTCTACGTCGTTGACTCTCTATTGAATTTCGTTGGAGAGATCGAGCTCATACATCCTTGCTTCCCACAGAGCCTTCAGTTGAGCTTTAGAGCCCCTCCTTGTATTGTTTTTTTGACTAACCGAGTGCTTCCCCTTCCCTTTTTGAAAGTCCATAATCTCGTCACTCCACCTGCACAGAAAACGACACCTTCGATGTTCCAGAAGCTCTTGTTATAGAAACAACGTAATAGAAACAACTAATGCTGAAATAACCGTCACCCTCTTCTTATCTAAATAATAGGTTCCTAATTAGGGGCAACATTTCATCACTGCATACCATGATGCTGCGGGTACGATCCTTAGTCTGGATCACATTGCATTCGCATAGAGAACCAGATTTTCCTATGCTATAACTCATGCTTCCAATCCTTCAAAAAGATGGAGTTCAGGCCTTGGATTGAGGTGAAATTAAATCCCATAATCTCTTCACATGGCCACTCACCCTTCTATTGATCAACCACATTCATTGATTATATATTCGAGTCTGCTCGGTGTCTCACTCGGCTCATCTCATGATTACCCTGCATGTCTTGATCTATGAGATGTATGCAGCTGGGATGCCTAGTATCATCAGTCACCACATTCCAATCTTTGGATTTAACATTGCGACTAGTTTGTGTACCTATGTTTTCTAGCTGGTTAACCACCTTGTTCACTTGATGTCGAACGTGAATGAAGTTGGCCGCCAACCCCTCGCGCATAACTCCATGGAGTGTTTCCACCCTTCCTTCCAAGCACCACGACTGCTCCACCTTAGCATTGTGTGTGCCATTCTAGAGCTTGATTTCCATTTGAATGACTACCTATGAGTTTCCTTCTATGATAATTGGCATCCAATCGTTTTCCTTAAGCATTATGATACCTTCCAAGAGGCCTTCTATTTTGGTCGCATTATTGGTCTCCCACCCGATGAATTCAAAGCTAACTCCCATCATTTTTCCTCTGCTGTCACGAACAATAAACCTGTAGCCTTCCAGGCCGAGGTCACCCTTTGAAGGTCCATCGAAATTGAGCTTGAATATGCCCGTAGGAGGAGGCTCCCATTTAACATTGCTTGATATTGCTTTAGCCTGTCTAATCCTGTTTATGTCTGGCTACGATGGACATATCAGGCCCCATGATTGTAGAATGAGGTCTTTCATCCCACTAGCTTCCCAATCTGTATCGCCCCAAACTCCTACCTTTATGGTTTCTCTCATTCAAGGCGTAATGGTGTCCCATACTTTGCTAAAAAAGCTTCTTTTCCCTTGGAAGGTCCTTAAATTCCGCTCTCGCCAAGATTCCCATAGTACGAAGTGGGGAAAAAAATCCCATAATTGATTCAGAATGGGGATTGTGAAGGGATTGTCGGTCCATTTGATAATGATCCTGTCCGGGTGTTGTCTTATCCGATCAGATCTCCGGAAGAGTCCTGCTCCACAGTCCGAGATGGTTGAGGTGAAATTGGAGGTATCTAGAAGGTGCTTGGTGGTATCGTCTTCTAGCTCGCACATGCAGCACTGGTAAGGGCCTACCATCCCTATTTTCATGAGATTTTTGCTGGTTAATATTCTGTTTCTTAGAACAAGCCAACTAAAGATAGTGATTTTGAGCCACAATTTCTTTTTCCACAGATTTCCCCATTTTTTTGTCTGTAGGTTGTATGTCAGCTCCATTGCCCGTTGAAAAGTTGCTCCAGCATTGATTAACCCAAAGGGCATCTTGCGGTAAGCATATGTTCCCGATGGAGTTCTAAAAGCAGTTTTCAATTGATCATTTGGGCAGATTAATATTTGATTGTATCCTGAGAAACCATCAAGGAGTGATAGTATCTCAGCCCCAGACACCTTTTGAAGAATTTGTTCCATGGGAGGAATTGGGTAATTATCCTTTTCAGAAGACTTATTCAGATTTCTAAAATCTACACATAACCTAATATCCCCGTTTTTCTTCCTAACTGGAACTAAGTTTGCTACCCATTGAGTATGCCTGATGGGAAAAATAATCTTGGCAGCTAACAATTTATTTAGTTCCTTCTTAATTGTCGGTTCTAGTGACGGGTGATATTTCCTTAGCTTTTGTTGAAAAGGTTTTGACTCCTGTTTAATTGGAATTATATGTTGCATGACTTGTGTGTTGAAGGTTTTCAGGTCATCATATGTCCAAGCAAATACATCCTTGAATTCCTGAAATAATTTTATAAATGCTGTTTTTTCTTCGGGATTGCAATCCACTCCTAGATTTATAGTTTGGGGATTTAGTTCTGTTCCTAGATTGATGGTTTCATACCTTATTCGAGAGCTATTAGTTTTACAATTAGGGACAGATCTAAATTTATACTGCAAATCAAAGAACTTTTCTAATCTTAGTACTGAATTAGGGACTGGTTTTACCTTTTCAAAAGCTTTTTCAACAGAACAAAAATCATTTATTACCAAAAAATCCCGCAAATTTTCGTCGTGAGTGACTTCATCTATGGCTGAATCTTTAAAGGTATCCTCATTCATCAGAAAATTCAGCACCTGCACATCATTATCGAATACACACCAGTTAAAAATATTATCAGGTATAGAAGGTCTAAAAATCAATTCAACTGAAAAAGAAATCTGATGTTAGATTTTCTGACGGAATTAACTTTGATGCTACATTTGCCAACAAATCTGCTTCTTGGTTTTGATTTCTAGGAACAGAAATTATGTTAAATGCGTCAAAATGTGAGATAAGGTTCCATACCTCCCATTGATAACTCTGTAAATGTTCAGATAGGCAGTGAATGGAGTTACGAACCTATCTGACAATGATCTCGGAATTGCCGTATGCAATTAACTCTTTTATATTCAAATCAATTGCTTTTTTCAAACCTTGCATTAAAGCTTCATATTCCACAGTGTTGTTTGTACAATTAAATTCCATCCTACAAGCTATACATGTTTTATTTCCCTGAGGGTCTACCAACAAGCAACCAGCTCCGGCTCCTTCTTTAGACTTCACGCCATCAAAGTATAAAGTTCAAACAGAACTATTCACAACCACTTTGCTTTCTATAATATTTACAATATTCAGATTATCTACATCATCAATGGTTTCCTTGAATGAAGAGTTAGGAGAAATAGATGTCACATTTCTAATTTTAGATTGCTGTTTGTTTTCAGAAAAGGCAGAATTTTCAGCTTTAAAATTACCAAATCCCAATTCATACATGTAATTCCCCATAATGCAATATGAAAATAAAACAGGTTCGCTAGGATCATGCAGTTCTGTGACAGTATGTTTCATATATCTTTCTCTATTTATCTTTATTTGATTTGACTTTCCATTCTTAGGTAACCATAATGTTGACCAGTCCGTGGCAAAGAATCCATTCAATTGTTGAGACCAATCCCTACTTAAAAATAGCCCATATGCATCTGGAATATCTGGAAAAACAATATCTATAATTTGATAAACCGAAGGGTTACAAGCAATCCTGACTAAAACATCTTTCATTTCCCCTACAACCTTTACATTTGTCCTGTCTTATTGAGTTATTTGAGAATTTGAGGGGACATATTTCCCATTCAACTTCTTGCATATTGATAAAGGCATGACATTGGAGGATGCTCTAGAGTCTACCATGCAATTATGAACATTCCTATTGAAAATCTCAAAGGTCAGTAAGAATGGAGGTGTGGTTGATTTAGAATTCTTACCTATAAGCGAGGCCTTGTCAGCCGTTGCTTTTCCTTTATTAGTTGCTGTTGAACCATTATTGGAGTTGTTTGCAGCAACATTTTGTTTTGCATTAGGAATAATTGAACTCATGGGAGGATTTATAACATGGATATTAGGAATTGGATAGATTTGAAGGAGGTCGTACATACTGATGTTTGCACGTGTATTCTTTAAATCTTCAATTATATCATATTGTAAATCTAATTTTGGAGCATTTTGAGTAGGCTGGGTAATTTTGGTTGATTGAGTCTGCTTGCCGGATTGAGTTTGTTTATTAGGTTGTGAATTATTGTTGTCATTATTTGTAGTAGAACTTGACGAAGCTCCAGGAGTGTTTGCGAATGCTCTACTATGAGTATTATAGGCATGTTGCCCTGTAGGCGGACTTTTACTCTCGTATTCTTTTACAAGACTATCCCAGAAATGACCGTTAACTTGTTGGGGTTCCTTTGATTCTTCCTCATTTTCTGATTCCTCTTCTTCTTCATCTTCTGTTATTTCTTGATTAGAAGCAGTCTCAGATAAAGATAAAACAACTCAGATTGTATTGAAAATCTCTTCATTCGCTGCTATGTCAGGTGGTGTATTTGTTTTATTTGTATTCGGGTTTTGTCTAAACTGATTTTTGAAATATCCCCTAGAAGGGGAAGCCTCAGAATTGGTTTTCTTTAACCCTACAACCTCATTGGTTAATGTTCGAATAGAATTTTGCAGCTGTTCTATGTCAAATGCTTTATCTTTTTCTGAATTGAGTTTTTCAGTCATCCTATGGGGAAAAGTGTCAGATTTCCCACTCCTATCTGGTTCATAGGACATAGAATCCTTCTTGACTTTAATGGCTTCCTCAAAAGTTTCTACTAACGTTGTTTTCCCAGCTCTCTTAACGAACATCCCAGAATATTTTGGTAAAGCTGACGTATAATTTTCAATAATTATATCCTCGGGTGGTTGAGAAGCAATTGGAATTTTATTTTTTAATGTTAGAAACCTTTGATTGAAATCTTTGATTCTTTCTTTAGGCTCCATTTTAATCCTAGATAACTCTAAGGCTAAAAGAGCAGGTGTTTTATCTTCCCCAAATTTATCTAAAAAGGCTTTATTAAATTCACCCCAGTTTGTGATTGATCCTTGTACTAATGAAAAATACCAAGTAGAAGCTCTTCCTTCGAAAGTCAAAGGAAACAAACGACACACTACATCTTCATGTTGAACATTCAAGGTTTGAACAACTAACATGAATTTGTTGACATGCACTTCTGTAGGTTCTTTGTCATCAGGATTAAACTTAGGGAGGAGTTTGTCTGAGTGTTTAGGCAAAGGATGTTGCACACCAGGGACAGCTACAGCAGCTGTTCTTAGCCAAGGGAGTTGTGGATTAGGTGGATTAGGTGGAGGATTGCCTCCTCCCCCTATAGGTATGTTTCCTGCCATTGGACTTCTTTCAGAACTTGAAGAACTTCCTGAATTGGATGCTCTTGGACTATCAGGTGGTGATTCAGGAGGAGAAGGTGGCTGATCAAAACTGCCTTCTGTAGTAAGTCTTCTAGCAGTGTTTGTTTGAGTAGTTTGTCTTTGATGTCTTTCAGTCTGATGACGGGGAGTGCTATCAGCTACTTCCAAATTTTGAGTAACTATGGTCAATTGTGGATTATGTCGCTGTTGTCTAGGTAGACCATAATCTATTGGAGATATACCAAGTTGATTGGCATATGCTCTTGTAAGAATATGTCGTGATTCTTCTAAAGTTTGAGTGCTTTATTCAGGGGTAAATGGAGATGTGAGAGGATCACGTTCGAGGATACTCCTAACAGTTTCTATAATTGGTGATCTGCTGACTTCTGGAGGATGCTGGCTGGCTGAAAATTTCTCATTTTTTCCTGCCATTAATCATTAACAGGCCCTCCTTCTAGCACCATTTGTTGGCCCTCCTTCTAGTGCCATTTGTTGGCCTGATTTTCTGACCTAGGCCAACAAGGAGATTATGCCCACACAATCAGCTTAAAGCAGCGTCCGGTGTGTTTGGAGTAGCAAAATATCGCAGGTTATGGTCTTGCTACCAGCTGAAATTTTCTCTTAAGGAGAAACTAAAATTCAACAAAAATCTATCCTAATGTTATTTATGTCTAAATAGACCCTAAAAATTATTTTCAACTACCTAAGGTATCTTACAATTTCTTTCTTAAGGAAAGTCTTTGATTTTTTTTTTTGAAGATTTTTATATTTAATTTTCTAAATATAAAAGACTATAAAACTTATTCTGAAAATTACACAAATTCTATTTAACAACTGTTAAATGTAAACTATACTAGGATAATAACAACTGAACTACCTTAACTTATCCTATCTATCCAATCTCAGCTGAGAGCGATTTTAAATATTATATTAATTATTAATTAATATAAGATTAACAGAAAGATAAAGGGTAGGATCTAAATAGAAATATTTAAGCCATACACACTAAATCATTCCGCTACAAAATAACTTATCAGAAAAACTGAGCTAAACAATTATTTCAAATTTTCTGAAGTGTCTAATTAATTAATAACTAATAACCAACATTAGATATTTGAACAAGAGATAATGATTAGTATGAAATCACTGTAAAAATACAAATGATATCTAATAGACATAAATATATATCCTTATATCTTGAATTTACAGTAGAAACCCTAGTAAATTCAGTCACAACGACATATTAATTCAAATATAATATTGGGCTGACAAAGTGAAATACTGATTAATAATCACAAGCATAACCAAGTACACTGTATTAATATTAAAATAGAAGATCCTATACTGAAATATAAAGAGTATCCAAAACAATACCAGTCACGATATCAACTTGGAGATTTCCAGTCACATCCCATATCCAAAGATAAAACTTCAGCCAGGAACAAGACTAGCATCAAAATAGTATTTCAAGTATTTTTACTTCAGTCACTCCATCCCTTTCTCATAAAAATTACAAACTTATATAATACTACCAATCTTTTGATTCAGTTTTTCTATAAATGCTATATGCAAGATTATAGGAGTCCTATCGCTATCAAAGAGCATCAACTCTTTTCAACATACACCTGTCACTAGAGGATAACAATAAAAACAACTTAGCCTGAAACATTTGATGGTTTAAAGGAACTGGCAAATTCGTGGCTATGTCGAAATGCCAACCTTCAATACGCATCCACGTCTTCCAACTAAAATCCAGAATATTAGACACGTCCTGAAACTGTGAAGAATAACGATGACATACCCACCTGTGCTAGTTGATTTAGTTTATGCATAGATTCCTTGCCATCCTATCTCCCATCTATACCTTCGCACCTTGGTAGTCTGAACAATCTTCTGAACGCTCTGCTAACACGGCAGGGTAGACCCATCCACAGCCGCATAGGAGGGCTTCAATAGGCGATGGGCGCTTGAAAACACTTAGGCGTATCGGAGTCGAAAAAGTTACGACCTAAGCTGTGGGCGGGAAAACTTTCAATCGGAAATCGGAAAGACATTGACATCAGCAACCAAATGATTTGTAGAGCCGCAACGACGAAAGAGAAAAGGCTAAAAACATGCGACACGCATCGGCGGGTGGAGCGCTTTTCATTTCGGGTAGCTAGCTGATTTGGGAGCCGCAATGGCGGAAGAGAAAAGGCTAAAAACATGTGACACACATCGACGGGCGGAGCACTTTTTATTTCGGGTAGCTATCTGATTTGGGAGCCGCAACGGCGGAAGATGAATAGACAACAGCCTCTGAAAAAATGCTAAGTGCTTAAAGACTTTGAAATTTAGCAACGGTTAAAACTGTTTCTCCTCCGAAACGACGCTTTGCAAAGGACGAACGGTCTGATCCATCTTCAACTCAGCAAAAAAAACTCTAAAATCTGCGACCCACAACAATTCCAAACACGAGCAATTTCTGAAAATCAGGACGAAAGGTAATCTTCAAAAAATCATCCAAAATTAAAGCATGACCCAAAAATCATGGATCAAAGCGATTCAAAGCAACATTAAATCATGAGGGGGACCAAAATTTTTAAGAAATTTGAGGAAGACAATTTCAACCGCAACATGTTTATTGGCATGACACATAGTGTTAAAACAGTAATTTCTAATGTTCTAACTAATGATCCGAATTATCATTTGAGTTGTATGCATAAAATCTCATAAATATAGTTTTTAAGACTTTGCAAAATCCCATCCATTAATATCCAAATCGAATTTGCTAGGATACTAAGCTATAAAACTATAACATATTAAGATTTCCAAATGATACTCATTTATTCACTAGCTATTTATATACAATTTTACAAAGTCATGGTAAGATATTTAAGTTACATATGGGGTGTGAACTCTTTGGTTTAATAAGAATTTTTATTTAATAATTCTCCTTTAGTTCTAGGACTTTAAGAACTTATAACATCTTGTCAATAACCATTTTAAAACAAATTCAAACTGTGTTTTTGTTGATCCTCAATTAGCATACCATCCCTTTAAGTTTCTTAACTCAACATATATAATTAGATAGATTAATAAATAAAATTGATTATATAAAAATTTATGAAACTTACAGCTGCTAATTATCAAGTTTATGAAAATGTTTTCATCAGCTTCTAATATGTTACTTGACTCTTCTACAAATGAGAGTACTTTCAGAATCGAAGATTCTGAAGGCACTCTTTATAATTTTTAATAGGTAAATCATAAAAGAGAGCTGATTCCCCTTCATCCTAATGGAAAAATGAAGGGGTTGTTGCTAACTGCCAACAAGACCCTAGAGTCTTCCACAATCCTCCAGACTTCCATATTGATTAGATCCCAGAATTGGTGAAAAAAGTTGACTATAAATCCATCTGGTCCTGCGGCAGTTCCTTCCTTCATCTGAAAAACTACTTCCTCTACCTCCAGAAGGGTTATAGGTTTCATCAAGATATCATTTTGATCTTGGGTGACCAGAGATGGTATGAAACGGGTAATTTGATCAATGTCCTCCCTCCTATCCTGCCTTGGTTCATACATTATCTTAGAAAAATGTTGGTTCAGGGAAGTCTCTATTCCTTTCTTGGTCTCCACCCGTTCTCCTCTAGCATTCTTTATGCAAAATATTTTATTTTGCATCCTATTTTGGATCACCGAGCGCTGGAAAAATTTTGTATTTCTCTCCCCTTCTTTTAGCCATCGGTTCCTAGATTTCTACCACCATAGAATTTCCTCCTGCTTTTCCCTCTCCTCCAGTTGCGAACAGTGTTTGAATTCTTCCATTTGGAGATTGATGGTATATAATTCATTCATACAAATGGATTGGATCTCTTGGATGTGGATTCAATGAGATTTTTATCAATGAAAATATTCCCAAGTTCTTCCATGTTCCATTTTTTTTCCTATTTTTCAACCCTTTTCAGTTTCTGTTGGGACTTGTACATGCTTTGGCCCTCACATTTGCTTAGTTATTACCACAAAGTTCTGATCTTTTCATAAAAATATGGATGTTCTATCCAGGAGTCCAGGACTGTTTGAATCTGAAAGGTTTTTTTGAACTAAGATCCCAACCCACTCCACATCAATTCTATGGGCCAGTGGTTAGATCCAAATCCTGGGAGAGTGGATGAGTGCATTTCATTGCCCAGATCAGTAATAGATTTCAAGACCAAAAATCGATCAAGACAGGAGGCAATGTGCCTCTCCCCCATACATTTGTTGTTCCAAGTAAACCATCGCTCTCTTGGGATGATTTCTACCAATGCTAGTTCCTCAATGGTGTCTCAAAATTTTTTACACTCTTCCTCCATCCTACGTTGACCAACCTTTTTCTCCTCCAAATAGGTGATAAGATTAAAATCGCCCCCGACTAACCAATGATCACCGAGCGATTTCTCTCGAACCTTCTGAAGAGACTTGATAAAGTCCATTCTTTCACCATGATTGTGAGGTCCATATACATTTGTGATCATTCCTTCAACCGAAAATCCTACCACCTTAAAGTCAGCGGATAGGAGACGTCTGCTGGCATGGAATCCCCCTAAGCTGACCCTAGTAGGGTCCCATGAGATCCCTAGACCTCCCGCATAACCTCTTGCATCAATGCCTATCTCCTCACTTCCCTTCCCTATCTCCTCACTTCCCTTCCATATTCTCTCATTTAGTTCCTCAATCTGAGCTGTCGATCATTTTGTTTCTTGAAGGAAAACTATGACCAGATTTGTTTGATTGATATTTTTATTTTACATGGGTTGTTCAAGCCCCTAATATTCCAAGATAAAATATTCATTGGGGAACTTATAGGCCTAGTGCTGCCTTGATGGTCGGGTACCGTCCCGACTCAACCAACTGCCTACCTACTTCCACAACTCTCTATTTGTTCAACTTCCTACCATACTTCTTGGTGGGTTCTTCAAACTTCCTTTTTGTCTCCTTGTGGGAACCCGTGCTTATACCAAGTTGATTTGAGGCCCGGGGTCTCAGGATGGATTCTTTTAGCAGGATTACTTGTTCTAGTGGGACATAGCCCTTTCCTACATCCGCACATGCCTGCTCTATCCCTTCCACATCCAGATCTCCGATGTCCATATCCTATGCTTCCTCTCCTATTTCTCGCTCCTCCTCTTGTTGTTTTCCTTTGATAGTCTCTTCCTCCATTTGGGTAACTACTCCATCTGTTTCCTGAGGGATTTGTTCTCCCTCTATCTGATTGTCCATAGTTTCCTTCGGAAGGTCTTCTAGTATCTTGAATTTGTTTGACACCATTGTCTTTTTGTGGACCTCTAGATTCTCCTGCTTCTGTCCTCCTCTCTTCCTTGATGGAACCCTAATAAATCCTTGGTCCTTTTCTTCTTCCTTCCCTGTAGTAGTCTTTGGGTGGTTCATGGGACAATCCATAAATAAATGACCATATTCATGACATCTTCTGCAGCGAAAGGGGATATGCTCATAATCTAGGGTTTGCACCCATTACTCATCTTCCCATGTCATTCAGATTGCTTCTGGCAATTCTTTGGTCACATCCATGTAAACACAGATCCTTGCGTATGTCGCGTATGTTTGGATTTTTTGTTTTGATATTTTGACGAAATTTTCGAAGGAATTCCCAGATCCTCCAGGATTTTCGGATCCCAATATTCCCCAGGAAGGGAGTGCAGTCTGATCCACACGAGAGCTGCTTTCATGTCTTCTTTGTCTGGACAAAAAATCTCTTTCTGGGGTCTTAGAAAGAGTCCCACCAAATAGAAAAAATGCGAACCCCTATCCAGGACTCTGTTCCTATCTTCTAAGTTGATGAAAGAAGTGGTGAAGAAAGCCTTGGATCATAGTTGAAGGTCATAATGCCCCTTAGATTTCTAGGAAGAGTTGATCCACCAAACTATGGATTTTTTCGACGACTGCATACCCACAAATTTCCTGATCAATGCATGGTCCAGCATATATTGGATCTTTTCCCTGATGTTGGACGATCTAACCTGCATGGTTAGAATCAGGGCCTCTTTAGGCATGCACTTCCCCGGCTTCCGGACCATCAGTTTTCCATCCTTATTCAGATCTAGATCAATCAGGATATCCCCGATCTACAGTCCAGGTTTCTCCAAAACTAGGGAGGCTCCTCTGCCTCCCCCATTACCTTCTACCATGCCTCCGCCAAACTTCCTTCCTCCGATAAACCCCGATTATGCCTTTCGTGTGCAATCGCACAAACACTTCCCTTAGTGGACACCTTTCAACATTGTGTTCAGCATGGCTGCAAGTTTATTTTCAAACATAGTTGCAAATTTATTATCGAAACAAATTGCAAATATATTTTCAAACATCACTATAAGTTTATTTTCAAACATGATTTCTAACTTTATTTGAATTAAGTCTAAATAGTATAATATAATAATTATTATATTTTTGTCCATGTCCTAGAAAAATTACATTATATAAACTATGTTGAAAAATTACATTATATAATTTATGAAACAAACACAAATTGATATGTTAGATTTATAAATTGATATGTTATATTTTTATTTTAGAAAAACTTTATAATATATATTTTATTCTAAATTTAAATTATTTTCAATAATATTTTAATTTTAATTATTAATATTTATCATATATATATATATATATTTAATTTTAAGTTCTATTATATATTTACTACCTTTCTATATTTATAAACTAATTAATGCTTATATATTCTTTGATTATATTTTCATTTTAGTATATAAAATAAATTTTAAAAATTCCCTAAAATAGCCAATGCCACCCTTAACAAATTAACTAAAGATGTTCGAAATAATAACTTTAATAAAAACAATATCACTTATAATTGTTGCTTAAAAAATAAAAAATTAATATGTATTTGTTTTTATTATCGTTTTGTTATGTCATTTTTATTATTAAAAAAATAAAAATTTAATATGTATTTGTTTTTATTATGATTTTGCTATATTATTTTAGTTAGTTGCACTCAGAAATAACGAGGTGTATTTACAATTCGGTATGATAAAAATGTTATCATAATTGTTATGTGAGTGAAACTTACATGTCTTAGGTTAATAAAAAAAAATATTAATATAACGTTTATTATTATTATATATATTTAATATAAACATTGTGACATAAAAAAAAATTAGTTATTTAATTGAAGATATGATACATATGGCTGAATAAAATCAAAGCAAAATATTTAGAAAATGTTTTAATCTAGTTTAATTAATGATGTAGAAACATGGACGGCAAATAAGAAATTTTATTTGTCAATTATAACCTTGGAATCTCCTACAACCCTTAATTCAATAAACCACATTTCTTTGCAAACTAAACTAATCCCCATAAAGCAAGTAGTTTAGCATGAGTGTTAGAACTAGATATAATGATTCCTTTTAACATTCATAAACATACCTACTCCACACCATCCATCTTTTTATGCACCATCAAAGAATCCTGACGGAATATCATCATTCATAGAGGCTCTAAAAAAGATCACAAGTAACTGCTCCAATATAAAGGTAGTATTTTCTTCAAACTATCTCCCTTTTCCCATTCTCTGAAAGCAACAAATATCTTACCACCGATGTGAGACAATGTTGGCTTGATATCCTGAAAGATAGATCTATTTCGTACCTTCCAAATTTCTCAAATGACAGAAAAGGGAAATTCTTATATTGAACCTTCTTTTTGAACTAGCTGGACATACTATCTTCAAAGCTTCCCAATCCCCAATTTTCCTGAATAGATAAAATTCTGCATAGTTCCTTCCAAACAGAAATGAAGAAAGGGAATTGACAAAAAATATGTGAAACATTTTCCAAATCCTTCATACAAGATAACAAAGACCCTCAAAAAAGGCCATTGGAAAAATGGACGGGCTTCTACTTTATGAGGAATTTCTTGATGAACACTGCATTCGCTGTGGATCTTATTTTGTGTTTTGAGATCCTTTATGCTTTTTTTTTATCAAATCATGTTAGTATACTTTTAATCTTTATGCTTGGATGCAATAACACTGAACTTGAAGGTTTTTGGAAGGACTACCAGCATTTTGATGTATTCAAGAGGGTTGAAGGATGTTTTTTTAAGCCAGTCCGGTTTAAAATCTAGTATTCTTAGAATGACGCTACTTGATGTAGAAGGTTTCAATATGTAACTTTGATTCAAATATGAATAACGAGTTGTATGTTTTCTTTGTCGAAAAAAACATTGCGCTATAAAGAAAACAAAAAGATACTAAATTTATAGATAATAAAATTAAAATTAAAATTATCATTATAATATTTATATAAAAATATTATTACCCCATCATTTATTCATGTGACCATTTTAAATAATCAGATTATTTACACATGAAGAAATTTTAACCCCCTTAATGTTTGACAGATTTTTTTTTTTGTAAGGCTCACACCTATAGAGTTTCAAACGAGTGACCTTACACAAGTAATGCTTTAACAATACACCTATTCACCATCTATTCTACACCCTTTGGGATTTAAATGTTAGGAGGAAATGGGTGTGGGATTTGATCCACTTATGTGTCCAAAGGTCACAAGATCATTTAATACAATCTCTTTGGGTGGAACCACATGTTCGACCACTATATCAAGGTGCCTCTGTGGCTCCAAGTCCAACCCTCATTGGAATTGAACCTTTCCCACTGATGAAAAAATCATCTTTCTTCACCAATGGATCCAACCCTTTTCGGTCAATGTTTTATAGATTTAGAATTAAGACAAATCTATGTTTTGAAAAACAAAAAACGCTAAAATAAATATTCTTGTATTAAAATAAAACTGTGACAACATCATTCAACAAACTAGTATAAAAAGAGAAGTAAGCTTTCGTGATGCTTGTCCAAAAAAAATTCAAAAAGTTTTCTTAATTCTACTAATATATTTATATAAAATATGAGATCCTTAAGATAAGATCCCAACCCTAAAATACTCAATCCATTTTACTCAATAACTAACACCTAGATCAATAGTAAGATGGAAAGATCCAATTCCAATAGTACATATCAATGTAAGCTATAATGCCAATAAATAAGGATGAAGTATTTAACCCAATTTAAATAGTGACTAGCACCCATATGAATAGTGAGATGGAAAGATCCACTTCCAATTTTACATATCACTGTATGTAGGGATATATGAATATCACTGTATGTAGGGATATACGAACTCCATGATAAAGGGAGACTTGGGAGAATGAAAGTTAGGCTGATGGGGAAGTTAAGAATTATGTATAAAATAATTATATAAGGAACTCTATGGTACATTGAAGGCATATGAAAGAATTGAGAGCAAAGACACTATAGTCCATTGTTGCCGGAACTTATGCTTGAGTCTGCATCCTTTTGTCCCTTGGAGCACTTTTGTGTTCTTCCCAAGCTTGCCTTTTGCTTGTGAGCTTGCTATTGAGAGATGGAGGATTGAAGTGGTGGAGGCCCAAGTGGGGGATTCAGTTTCTTCGATTCGCAGACGTGCCGACAGAGGTTGTATCCATTGTAATCTCTGATTTTATATTAATAGAAATATCTTTTCCTGTCCAATAATGTATGTTTGAATGAATATTTTATCCATGGATGTTTTCAAATGCTTATATATTGTTGATTATATATGCTAGAATAGATTTAACACCGATATCTATAGTATGCTTGTATTGTTTACTTGTCGTTGAGGAAGTAATCTATCAATTCAAGCTGAAGTTGAAAAGCTCAACGGGGATCTACTTCAACTGTCTGGAATAAGGTACAAGGTATGATCCTTTAGTGTTAGATATTTAATTTCTATTGCATATTGGAAAGGATTGATTTCTGGAGTCAAGCTGTCTGTTGTGGTACCCCAAGCCATAGGAATTTCTCTCCGTAACACCAAGATTAGAACAAACTCTCATGAACTTCACAGTGAAACAAGGTGTTGGTATATTCCTAAAAATCCATAGGCGGAAAGGGTTTTCCATTTGTGTGAGTTTATGAGCATTGAGGATGAAAATCACTTTCTCTTAGATTGACCTGCTTACACCCACGTTAGATCCGAGTTTCATAGTATTTTTTACAATACAAGCCTTTATAATCTCCTAACTTGCCAAAACTATAGTGAGCTTGAAAAAATTCTTGGCAAGCTTGTTGGGAATAGGAACAAGATTTTAAAGTAAACCAAGTATTATCCTTCTTAAGGTCTGATAAACCAAATTTAGTCTCAGTGGACGTTAATCATCATCATCATCATATCTTTAAATTTTGAAATGATTATTGTGTTCTGTAGAATAACCAAAACTTTTAATTAACAAAAATATGCCAAATATATTTATTTTACAAATTGTAAATTTTTAAAAACAACAATAATCATATTGATGTTAATTTATTTTTACCTAATTTGATAATTAAGTTTTTATTTTTAAATGTCTAAATCACTTTATATATATTAATATAAATATATAAACTACTTTATTTTCGAGGAAATCAATCAATCTTATGTGCTTATTCTTTTATAAATAAAATCCTTAAAGCTATGATCCTAAAAATAAGGCTAAAGCAAGATAAAAGAGATCATATCAATGTAACTAGGGCTATAATGAGTTCCATGATAAAGGGGAATTGAGAATGAAAGTGAGGGTAAAGGGGAAGTCAAACCTACGGCTTAAAAAATTGTAACACCGAGCTATGTGGACTTTCCAATTGACATTTAATTTATTATTTAAATATTAAGTTGCATGGTGGGCAGTTTATTATAATGTAAATAATTGTACATATGAAAAAGGAGTAACATCCTAGTCCAACTTTAGGGACATGCGTAATGAGGGATGTCGATATCATGAAAGAGACGGTTCAGAATGTGATCCACCGAACCCATGATGCATGATAAATAATGAATATCTTACCACTATCAAATAACGTGTTGCCACTAAAAAAAATATATTTGAAGGTTTATATGAGGAAATGCGGATTTAGCTTATTTTAGTTTGTATGGAATTTGGGTTTCTTTGTTTCTCACTTGGGGAGGGTGTATTCTAAATAATTTGTGTGAGGTTATTTTTATGGAACATTCCAAAGAAAAAGTTGGCATGTCGTACATTTCGATTTCCCCCAAACTTTCTCTCTAGATGACTAGAGATGTTGTCCTGAAATATTTTTAGGGGGTGCCTTCACATGTTGGGTTACACACCTGGTATGGTGGACTAGGAAGGCTTCAGAAACATGGTTAAGAAGTCAAAATTTAATGTATGTTTTCTCTTAAAAAAACATTATATTTAAGAGTAATCTTCTCTTCCTGTTCTGGTCCCCAACACTCCTAGTGGTATTAGCCAAGCTAAACTTTCATGTTCTCAAAGGCACACCGGTCGAAAATTTTGGAAATGGAAGATTCTGGAAGACAAGGGTAAAATGGTTCTAGGTCATAGGCTTGGTCAAGAGGAAATTGTAGGCCTATCCTCAAGAGATTTAATATGAAAGTTCAGTTACAAGGCAATAGACTGTCGTGAGGTAGAGGAATGGGCTTCATTTTTTTGGGCTCCCCTCATTGGATACAAGCCGACAATTTCAATTTTTAAAAACGATTGGTATGGTTTTATCTTCATACGGGAGGAGCACGCTAATATCATTTTGGAATAGGCCTGGTTGAAGGGACAAGGTAGTTTAATGCTCAAAAGATGGCATTATGATTTAGAACTAACTTCACAAGGTTTAAAGAAGCGACATATCTGGGTCCTCCTTCTAGGCCTTCCTTTTATCCTCTGGATCAAAGAAGCTTTTATGGCTATTGGAAACTACCTAGGGAAATTCCTTCATGTGGATGAGGAAACTCTGCTAGGTGTTGACAAAAGAGTAGTCGACTTCTTATTGAACTTGATATGTCTAAGGGCATGCTTGCCTAGTTACAAAAAGAGTGGTGCAAGATAACATTTCATCAACTCCTAGATTATTGGGGTATATCGTTTCGGTGCTCTAAATGTTGGGAGGTTGGCCACCTATGGCGTTAGTGTCCTTCGACCGGTTCGGATTTGGACAAGGATTCGTCAAACAACATTGAGGCTTGGACATCAGTGGACGAAAGCGAAAACGATGATTCTCCAATCGAGGGGTCAGATTATCCATCTTTCAAGGTGTTATCCTCTCCTCCTCCGACGAATCTATCCTTTATAGGTAAGCTTAAAAAACCAAATCCGTATTTCATTCAATCTCTAGAGTCTCATGAGATAGAATGTGTTAAAAATATCGAATCAAAAGTAGATGTTGTTGGTGAAATCTCACTAGGTGGAGGTCCCTTCTTCTATAAAGGGGTTTCCTTCGCATCCTCTGAATCCAGACCCACACAATAATGAGATATTGCATCCCTAGACCATACTATAAATTCTCTTTCCCCCCTTCCCCAATCAAAGATTGTTCCTTTTGTTTTGATTAGGGATCCCTCTAATGATGCTTCTCCATTGTTGTCAAACCATGAAAATAGTCAAATTCCCTTTTATCTTCCTTCTAAATGCCTAGAAATGGGGGTTGGGATTCTGGACACTTGGGTCAGTTTAGGGTTTGTGAACATTGAGGAATCTCTCTTGGATTCAAATGCCTCCCTTTCGAATCCAAATACATTCTTGGATATTATCACACAAAGTGGAGACCCTTTGAAAAAGATTCATCTTCACTCTTTTATTGGAAACTATAAGATTGGCTTACCTGTATCCAGTCCTGACAAGTCGTTGACTCCTCCCTCTCAAAATATCCTCTCTGAGAAATCAAAAGGAAAAAAATATGTAAGGGTTCCCTTATTTGGAGGTCTGAAAATGGACTAATCCCCTATAAAACCAAGAAGTTGTAGGAAAAACAAGCCTCTAGTTCCCCCTCGGTGTCGGTCCACCCTGTTCAACCTCCTCATTTTGCTCCTATCTCTCCTACTAAATCCCGAGCTCTTAGAGATATAAAATCTCTAACTATGTTTAAGAAATGATCTGTATCTCATTGAATGCCATGAGAATGGGTGGCCTCCCGAAGTTACTCATTAGGGGAATTTTGAGGTCTAAAATGAGTCTCATAAGAGATATAATAAAATATTATGAGTTAGGCATTTTGTGAGGAAGGTATATTTACAACTCATCTCTTACACTATAACCAATGCAACTATGGTTAAGTTAAATTGAAAAAATGCCTAAAATAAAACCATTAAAAAAATCATTTTTCATATGACTAAAAGTAAAGTACTTTTGAGTACATAAATTATTTTTGAATATAATATGGTAAATGTACTTATAAAGTAATGTACTAATAAAATAAAATAAAATAAATTTTGAAATTTGAAACATAAGTTATTTTTTCAATATTCAAAATATGTTTTCAAACCATTTATTTATAATTTTGAATTTTAAACATAAAGTTAAACTTAAATGAATAAATTGTCAGTTCTTACATATATATATATATTAAGAATAAAAATTAATTTTAAAATATAAATATAAAACTATAAATTAAAAAAAAAAAATTTAAATTTATTTTCTTCTTTTTGATGATGATGATGATGATGGTTAACGTCCCTTGAGACCAAACTTTGGTCTATCGGACCTAAAGAAGAGAATTAATTAGTTTGCTTTAAAGTTATATTTCTATGCTCAAAGAGCTTGGAAAGAAGCGTCCCGAGCTGACTATAATTTTGAGAGGCTAAAAGGCTAGGAAAGTCGGAATTGCCACAAAGATTATGAAACTAGGATCTAATGTGGGTGTACGCAGGGAACTCTAAGATGAAGTGATTTTCATCTTCAATGTTCTTACTCTCACAAAGGTGGCAAATCCTTTCTACCCAAGGTGTTTTAGGGACTGTCCAACGACCAGTTTCACTATGGAGCTCATGCGAGTTCA
>LPNX010910789.1:0-101537 GCA_001517045.1 Pseudotsuga menziesii | reverse complement strand
GTGGTGGGAGGTGACACAAAACTGGAGTATATCCATGTAGGCTTAGTATCTTTAGTTTATGTAGTGAAATAATACATTTTAAATACCTAGACACAATTAGAAATCACAATCTCTCAAGTAGATTACATGATAATCAATTAAAATAATAAGTTAGTGTCATTAGAGGGAGGGATCATCCACTCGGGGATTAGAGGGATTTTCCTACCAATCATTCTCAAGAGTGAATTGTGCAATTAAATTTTTTCATTGTCTCTGTAGGAATTAGAGGGATCTGGAGAAAAAAGATGATTTGAAGCTATTGATTAGTGTTTGAAATAATATATATATATATATATATATATATATATATATTTTTAAGGAGTTGTTTATTTTTTTTATTTTCATTTTTAATTGAAACTTGGTAAAAAAAATTAACAAATCTCCTTGAGTGAAATTTACCATGGATTGTTTAAGAAGCCTTGCATGGTTGTTTAGGAGGCCTTGCACATGGTTTTAAAACCATGTGCAAGGCCAAATTTTTGCGGAATGTGTAGAGGGAATATATACATGTAAGCTTACTATCTTTAGTTTTCAGTAATTAGAATTAAATCCACTTCCATGTAAGCTTACTATCTTTAGTTTCCAGTAATTAGAATCAAATCCACTCATGAATTAGATGGATTTGTCTACCAATCATTCTCAAGAGTGAAATGTGTAATTAATTTTTTTCCCAAAATCCATGGTAAATTAGCTTACTATCTTTAGTTTCCAGAATAGATCCAAATCCTAGGCTCTATCAAGGGCCGAGAGGGATCAATTCTCTCAAGAATCAAACATTTTCTAAAGTATATCTTCTTAAGTATTGCAGTTAAGGAGCTATTAACTTTGGTTTGTCCTATATATAGCCATTGATTTGATTTAAACCAAAAGACACATCTTTTTCGTCGACATATAATGTAAAATTAAATATGTACATAAGTATAGATCAATTTTGCTATAGATTTATTAAGCCATTAAAAAATTTAAAATCTATTAAGATGCAAACGTATAAAAAAATTAATTTTTTTAACATGTAAAACTTACTAAATGAATGTTTAAAATAAATTTGCTTCAATAAAATAAATTATATTTCATATTTTATTAATATCTTAAATAAAATAATCATGATATTAAACGATTGACTACCAAGCTAAACACAAATCCATCACTCAGGATAGAATAGAGGAAGCCATAGAATCAAATATATATATATATATATATATAATAAATCTATGGTCAGTGATAAATGTGTGCGGAAATTTTGAGGATATGACAGTCTGGACATTAAAATATCTAGAACCTACAACCGGAAGAGCATAATAGTCTTTGAACATTATTCACTCGCTCTATAGCGTGTTCACTGTTCTCTCCTCCAGCTGAATATAATCCTCTTTCTCAATCTATCTTCAGTTCAACATATTTCTAAATATATAGACACAGATACATAGAGAAACTTGTTAGAGAAGCTTGTTTGGGTATATATAAGATTTTATCTAGTGGCACTTATGTGTGCGGTATTTTGTATGAGCGGTTCTTCATAAATAAATATATCATATTGCCATGTCAAAAAAAGTATGCCACGATGGGGCAGTGCAGGGAGAGTTAATGCACTTTCCCATGCCACAGCAGAGGAGCTGCTGGGTTCTATCTGAAGAAAATGATACAATTAGCAGGCTACCCATTCAACTTCGATAAAATCATTTCGATAGACTTGTATCAGTATGAGCCCTGGGAATTACCCGGTACACTTCAGTCTCTGCTGCTTCACTAATTTAAATTAGAAATTATGTCCAGACTGTATTAATTAATCTATTGCAGGTTTGGTATGTGATGTTGGGGATGGACAATGGTTCTTCTTCTTGCCAAGTCATCAAAAGAAATGCGTTCTTGACTAAGTCGGGTTACTCAAAAGCCACTTGTTCGGACAGAAAAATTCACAGACCAGGACTCCTGCCTCAATGGTTTTCAGGATCTGAACACTGACGGGAAGGTCACAGCCATGGTTACAGGCCACAGACAGAATGTGTGTAAATTGATCAGTAATGCGCTCGCTCTTGTCAACAAATTCGCATCCACTGGAGGAGGATATAAATGACTCCATTCCTAACGCCAACAACCTTCAAGATGTTGTTAAATAGTTTATAGCATCTGCATACCATAGCTCTTTTAGCTTTCTGTAACTCTACTTACTGGAATTTTGCCAAATTTTGGGCTTTTTGGATTCTCTGCCAAATTTTGGGCTTTTTGGATTCTAAAATTTCTAGAATCATGATATAATGTCAATTAAAGTGAATGCCCTGAGACATTCTTGTGAATTAATGTAAGGCGTTGCTTTATAATGTAGAAGAGCTCTTAATATCCTATCTTTTAATGGTTGCTCTGGGTAGACAAGTGCAAGCGGATTTGCAGAGGTGAACATCTTTGGGGGAATTTGAGGAGATGGATGGCTGGTTTCAGGCGTGATATTTCTAGCAGATATTAATATTCGCGTTGGCTTTATGAATTCAGAGAGATGGATTTATCAGTTCTATGATTCGCCTACAGTATTCATCCCGGAGGATAGAAATTCGCTGAATATAAAATCCCTTTGTTGGAAAAGGAGAATTTAAAATTTAAGTTTCTAAATATAAAAGCCCGGTCGCTGGTACTTCCAACAACCCTAATCAACTTGTAAACAAAATATTGTATTCTGTTGTAATAAGTCGTTGTATTTGTCCATATGGTGCGAGTAATATGCAATATATTTTACTTATAATTGAGATCAAGTATTTGATAACGAGGAGCTTGAGGATTGCATCAATTTTTCTTTGTAAACAGGCTGTTTCTCTGTAAAATCCTTGTATTGTAAGGCCTTGGATCGTTTCTCAGATGCCCCAGGCATCCGTGCTACATGCGGATTTTGTTGGTAGTTGTAATTTCTAAGGCTCGTGACAGGTTGATATTTTTTTCTCACTGGAGATTGAAATTGTTGTTTCAAAGCCTCCCTGATTGAATTCTAGCATTAACTGCAAACCAATAAATTGAATTCTATGTTATAATTTTGTTCTGAATTTTATTTATTTATTTATTTATTTTTTTCTGCTATTCTATTTAGACAAGTTTAGTGTGAGTGCACGTTAGCCATCATCAATATTTAGCTGGTTTAACTGAATATCAATATTTTTCTGACTGGGTGGACTTGACAATGTGCAGTTTCATGAGAATTACAATTCAAGTTTTCTAAACATGGACTATTTTCCTGTTTTTAGCTGGTTTTTACCAGGTTCTCGCCATGAATTTTTATAGAATTTTCAAAATGCTAAAAAAACACTACAAAATCTTACAAAGGGTGGTTTTTACCTGGTTCTGGTCATGAATTTTTATGGAATTTTCAAAATGCTAAAAAACACTGTTAAATCTTACAAAGGGTGGGTGTCCTGGTTGTAATGTCAACTTGATTTTATTTTTACATTTTATTTCTAAGCTTAAAAGAGTTTTAGTGTCACAAGATTTCATTTCTGCAATTAAAATGGTCCAATAAACAACAAAAATTACAAATTTTATAAGTTAAATTCACTGATTAATTTTATTTCTGCACTTTAAATAATCCAACCAACAACAAAACTTATAAATTTTGTAAATTAAATTCACTAGATTGCTAGTGAAAATCAGCATGAAAGTCAAAATGCTGCCTAATTAGATAGCTCCATTACAATTTACAGCGGTGTGATCTTTCCCTTCCTGTTTTAGGCGAATTACTATTTACATCTGTATTGCCTTCGGTTAAGATTACAGTAGTATTTATATCTATCAGTAAGTACACGAAATCCAAACAAATCTGGCCCTCATTATTCTGTCTTGTTAAATTCTTGAGAATTACAACATGTTCTGTGAGGATAATGTGGTGCGATTATAATAATATTTATAATTTAAAGATGTTGGTCGCTGCACTAAATCCAAACTACTTAAACAAATCTCCTTGAGTGAAATTAATTTCACTACTTTTAGAAGATTCACTTTCACTATTATTTTTTGCCGACATGTTAGTAACGTTACATCACGTGACAAGATCTCCCCCATACTGGGCTGTAGAGCGCCTCTCGGCGCAATAATTAATAACATCATTAAATAAATTAAAAAAATGTTAATATTGGGATGAAAGAATAATACATAAATTTCTACCACGAAAAAATTGACTTAATATTAAGAAAATGATATTATATGTAATAAACATTATTATTGTATGTAATAATTTTTTAATAATATAATATTTTATTATGATCTAATAGTTCATTCAAATGGTTACATTAAGGTTTTATGTATTTATTTGGTTTTGTAACTTGAATGTACGTGTCTAATTTATGTTGGTATAGATGCAGGTGTTTCAAAGATTAAAAGTTGATAATAAAATATGACCCTTGAACAATACCTAAATTTAAAAAAAAATGGTATTAAGATTAAAATTCAATCGAATGAAATTATATATAGTAATTTATTATCATATAGTATTTTATTGTTATAAAATAAATAAATTTTTTTTTTTTTTTTTATATTAAAATAGTAATTGTAATAAATTATTATATACAGCAAGTATTTAAAAAACAAAAACTATTAATCATCAAATTGTTTTTATTATAAGATGTTAAGTAATTTTGATTTTAAATAAAGATTTGATATATATATTTTAAATATTGAAAAAATAATTACAGAATTTTAGTTTTGAATAGACAATCTATTGTTTGTTATTTGTAATTTATTTTATATTAAAATATAAAAAAGTAATTACATTTGAATAAAACAATTAGTTTTTTGTTATTTGTAATTTATTTTGTGTTGAAATATAAATAGTACTTTTCTTTCTAAGTACTTTAAGAGTTTTTTAGTACATTTATATTATATTCATAAATAATATATGAGTACTATTTTCATAATGGGTACTTTACTTACAACATTGATATAGTTAACTATGGGTTTTCATTCACCATTTACAATTTGACAAATAAGCATCCTTAACTCAATCAATGCCACCTCAACTATTACATTTTTTGTTTTGAGGCCTATTTTTGACTTCAAAATTCCCCTAATGTTCCTCAAAGGCTGTTTTTATTATTCTACAAGAAACTATGGCCTTAAGGGAAAAATCATGTTATTTTATAGAAAGAATAAAAAAATACTTGGATATTGCTTTTATATATGCTAATGGTTTATCAGGGGGTCTCCTAGTGGCATGGAACCCATGCAAAATGAATTTGAAATATTTCTCCACCACTACTAGTATTCTTGTATCTGGCAAGTTAATAGGTTTTGAAGAGGAGTTAAATTTGTTAAATGCATACGGTCCTTATCACATAAAGGAGCAATTCTGGAATAAAATCTACTAGGAAGGAACACTAAATCTTTCCATTTTAATCATGGCTGGAGATTTAAACTATATCTGGTCTGCATCATAAATTTGGGTCCAACATGCTCGGTTGGATCCCTTAAGCGATTTTTTCAGAGGTATTTTTGATGAAGCTGAATTAATTGACATGGAGCCCATTCCTCTCAAACCCACTTGGAGGAATGGGCGTTGTGGAAAAAATTGGATTTCCAAACGTTTGGATAGATTTCTTATTAGTGAATCCTTGCTATCTAAATTTCATAGGTACAGATCCCAGATTGACACTATTAGAGTATCATATCATCTTCTCATTGTCTGTCAATTCGATTTTCAAAGTGATAACTTGAAAATCCTATTCAATTTCAATCGCTATTGGCTTAAGGAAGTGGAATTAAAAAATTTAGTGCTTCAAGTATGGAAGCGTGAGGATGAATATTTACATTTATCTGCAATGGACAAGATGTCTAAAAAATTGAAATCACTTAAAGAAGAAGTGATTAAATGGGAAAAGATTAGATGGGATTCCGCTAAAAAAGATTTCATAAAAATTGAAGCAAATATTGAAAGCATAATCAATGAATCTCCTCTTTATTCGTTTCGAAAATTGGATGTTGACATGTTGGCATCCTTGGAAAAAGAAAAAATAAGGATTCTTAAACTAAACGAAGAAAAATTTCGGCTAAAAATCCGGGCAATTTGGCTGGAAGCTAGAGACAATAACACCAAAATATTTTCATAAATATGCTAAGCACGTGTAATGTGAATACTATCCGGGAATTGAATAGTGGTAATGGAAAGTTGATCTAAGATGTTAGTGATCTCCAGGGATTGGCGATGTCTCACTTCAAAGAGCACTATTCGGATCCAGGGATTTTTTTCACTTAGGGAACATATTAAAGTGATCAAAGAATATCCAAGGTTGTTCTCTGATGAGGAAGGTGGTAGGATTTTCCTTCGAGTTACTCTGGATGAATTAAAGTTTGCACTATCGGATTCGGCCAAATCCAAAGTATTGGACTTGATGGATGGACTATGGAGCTATTCCTTGCATATTTTTACTTTATGGGGAAGGACTTACTATGAGCTATTGAAGAATCAAGAATCTCTGGTTCTGTCTCTTGAGCCTTAAACTCTATTTTTATTTCCCTGATCCCAAAGTCCTCTTCTCCAAAATAATTTTTAGACTTTCGACTGATTTCTCTATG
This sequence comes from Pseudotsuga menziesii, assembly GCA_001517045.1. Lineage (NCBI taxonomy): Eukaryota > Viridiplantae > Streptophyta > Pinopsida > Pinales > Pinaceae > Pseudotsuga > Pseudotsuga menziesii. Next base: position 94,955 of record LPNX010910789.1, on the reverse strand, counting down.
TAAGTTTGTTTACAAGCTCATCTTGAAAACCATTGCTCTCCATATCAAGCCATTTCTATCAAGATTTATATTTATGGAACAATTTGTCTTTTTGGAAGCCATCATAGTGGCTCAAGAAGTTTTCCATAACATTATTAAAGCAGAGGAACCAAAAAACAATGGTTCTCCAACTTTACCTAAACAAATCATATGACAGTGTTCCTTAGGGATTTCTTAGACTTATTTTAACACATATTGGCCTTCCTTATAGGGTCATGAAATGGATCATGGCATATGTAACTTTAGTTAACTATGCAGTTCTTGTAAATGGTATTCCTACAAAGTTCTTCATGGCTTCTAGAGGTTCGCGACAAGGTTTCCTGATATCCCCTTGGTTATTATTGCTAGTAACAGAAGGGATTAGCAGACTAATATCAAAAGCTAAATGAGAGGGACACATAAAAGTCATCAAGTTTGGGCAAGATTTGAAGATATCCCATTTGTTGTTTGTTGATGACATAATGTTATTTGGTATAGGTTTAGATTGTGAATGGAGATGTTTCTCATACTTAATTAACATGTTGTGTAAGGTCTCGAATATGTCTATCAACCTCTCCAAATCAAAACTACTTGAAAATAACATGAATTCTATTCAAATAGTAGAAATTAAAATTCTTTTCACATTGCATGTTTCTTCTCTCTCTCAAGGGAAAATGTATCTTGGCTATTTTATGAATCCAAATGGCTATTATGCTGGTGACTGGTTATGGTTAATTAAGATATTTGAGAAACATATAAAGCATTGGTGTTGTCTTATGGTTATCTCTTGGAGAGAGATTACTCCTTGTTAAATCAAATCAAGAAAATTTGGTGGTTTATTGGCTCTCTTTGTGCAAATTTCTAAATCGATTTTAAATGAGATTCATCGTATGATTTTTGCTTTTATCTGGTTAAGAAAATTTGCAAAGTCCAAGATTCATCTTATGAAATGGAAAAATCTGTCATGTTCAAATTAAATTGGGGGTTGGGCACTTGAAAACATTTTCTTGTTCTCGAAATCTCTTCCGGAAAAGAGTCCGTGGTTATCTTTTTGGGGGAATAGTCTTTGGAGTTGAGTTATTTAGGAAAAATACTTTGAAAGGATGTCTATCTTCCAATGGATTCGATTCTCTACAAATCCCATTAAAGGTGTTTCAAACTTCTGGTATGGTTTAATTAGTGCTTTTGATATCATGGGAGACTGGATGGCGTGGTGTCCTAGAAATGGTTGGGAGATTCGAATTGGGATGGATGCTATCATCAGTGGGATAAATAATTATAATATTTCAATCCAGCTTGTTCAGTTTCTTCATTACAAAGCATATTTCTTATTGAATCAAATAGTGACACCTTCTCACTCAAAAAATTCAAAGCATGGATGGATTTTAGCTGCGCAATTAGGCCTATATGGGAATATGGCCACCGATTGGACTAAGTATATTTTAGGCCTTAAGAAAGGCTATATTTTCTTGTTAGATAAAAATGATTCATTAAAGTGGTATTACAACGGACAATCTGGTATTCTAAAAACAAATTTAGCCTATCAAACATTCTTCAAATATCAATCCTCTCTGGTGGACAACTCCAAATGGTGGTTCAAAGTGATGTGGGACTGGAAAATCCCATATAAAAGTGCATTGTTCATTTGGCTCGTGCTTGAGAATCATCCACTCAACTGGGATAATTTGTCAATACGTGGTATGTCTGGTCCCAAACTATGCATGCTCTACGACCATAATGAAGAATCAATCTCACATATATTTGTTGAATGCATTTTCACCAAATATGTGTGGGCTATTGTTTCGTTGCTATGTAATTCTTCATTGAATTGGGCAGGAAATTCATTGTTTGACTGCTTCATCAATTGGATGCGACTAGATTCCTTTTGGTGGACTCTTCCCTGCTCTCTTTGTTGGGAAATTTGGAGTAAAAAGCTTGACATCTACTCTATGGCGTCTATAAGTGTTACAACTTTCTTTGAAAGCAGTGCTCTTCAAGAGAATCCTCCTCCCTGTAATACTCCAAAATTTCATAAAAAATTAAAATTTTTCCTATGACAATAAATGTTTACAGTCGTCTCTTAAGAGGGACATTTAATTGTTAACAGTTAACATATTAAGGTCTAAACTAGAACTAAAACTAATTCCTTAATTAATTTATGTATCTGCATACTTAATTATTTGCTTTCATAATTCAGTATTAAAGATTGATTTAGCAAGTGATGATCTGAAGTAACATGAGCTGAAACAACTATTTGTTTACTATGTACTAAAGTTTGTTTTACAGTTTTTAAACATGAAGGATCTTCAGTTCATGTCCGAGGCTTACTTATCTTTTTTAGCTAATGCAGTGAAGTGATGCTTCTTGTACAGGTCTTTTTACAAGTAAGACATTTTGTAAACCAGTTTCAACATCAAGATTAATTATCTCAACTAGCATAAATAAAATGCTAGTATATTTGTTTAGTTTAGAGCCTTGAGTAAGAAGGAGGTATCGTCAAATTTGTATATTTACTTTATTTATTTATTTACTTATAAGCGTAAGTATTTGGAAAATCCGAGCACAACATAGATCTAGATGTTATTCTACCTAGCTTTGACTATAACTTGTTCATCATACTTTCATCTATCTGTTATCATATTAGGTCCTGTATATAATTCTAGAGAAAGATAAATTCACATACTAGGTCATTTGATACATTATTACTCGTTACCATGGTAATTCATATGTATTTGTCTCAACATATATTCAAATGTTATATAAATTAGTAAAACCTAAGTCTAGGCATAGTTATAAGGTATAATGGATTGACATTCATACATATATGGAGCTAACGATTTAATGCAGAAAACAGTTCTACTAACTGCTTTGGTATTTACCAGGTGGAAATGCAATAAGATAAACATTTTATTGTTATATATGTAGTATTACTGCTTTGTTTTAAGGGATGAAGAGTTCATTACCTAATGAAACTATCTAACCCAAGCCTTTGCATGACTTAAATCTCACAAAGAGATATTATATAATAATTATTACCCTATTTAAACAAATCTAAACTATAATACCCTTACCCATGAATCATGCTAAACATCTCTATACTTGCAATCTTATACTTATAAGCTTTTAACCAAAGTTCTAATATAGGATTATGAATAGCCTTTTTGCATAACCCTAACTCATAAAAGGGGTGTTTGTATAAGTCTTCAATACTAACATGGTTATATGAAAATATTTTGCAGGTTTCACTTCATACTCCCAAACTATAGAGCAAAACCCATATTATCGAGTTCATAGAGGGCTCCACGTGGTCGTTGGTTAGTAGTTAGGGTTTTGACTTTGGTAACTTCACCATTAAAGTATACTGTGGAGAGTGCCATAGGCTTATGGCCTCATGGCCATTGATGCCATTGCTTTACCTCTACATGTAAAGGCCTTCATTGTCATTGCTTTACCTCTGCGAGAGCTTTCCTTCGTGCGTTTTTCCAATTGTAAACTTTGTCTAGAATAACAGTGTGGTCTCGGTTTGGTTTCATCGTGGCCTTGGCTATTGGCTTAAACAATCTCGTTGAGGTGTTGGATTATTTTTTTCTCCTGCCCAGTTGCTAGGGTAAGAGGTTTTCACTTGGCTTGAATCGTTGTGTATCCAAACTATTGTGTGACTGAGGGTGATTTCTCCAGGTAAGCTTCTGTCTTGAAAATCTTTTTCATATTTTTACTGTAGCTAGGTTTTTCTTATGAATAAGAACATACGGTTTCTCTGTTTTAATGTGCAGGTTATTTTACGGGTGCTACTAGAAGCTAGGTGGCATAAACTGCTTCAGGAGGAAGTTCTCCATGCTACTCAAACAACTGATAAGCCTCAGTTCTTGCATGAGGTTCCTTCTATGATTATGTGTGGGGTTTGGATGAATCTGTTTTATTGTGATTCGAACTTTGTGGCTACGTTGTAAATCACTCTGTTTGGGAAGGATGAGTGGCCATGGCTTGTTTTATTGACAGTAATTTTGGACGGCTGAGGGCTCTTCTGAAGAAATACTTGAAGGGCCATTGGCCGTAACTCTGTTTAGTTGGTTATTAAATATGTTTAAGATAGGATTTGGAACCTTATGTGTTTTGATTTACTCTGAAATCTTTACTGTGTAGAAAGCCTTGTGTTTGGTACCGAACTGTGGTTGAAAAGAATCGTTGGCAGGCTTGGACTGTGGGGTTTTTCCACATTGGATATTTCAGTTTGTATAAGTTTTAATTTAATGGAATTTTGATAAACGTTACTGCTAAATACATGTCTCAGCAATGGCTTGATAAAGGATTATGGAAGAGATTTTGTTGCTATTTAAGTCCATAATTTCAATTTTTATTAGAATGAAGGAATTCTTTAGGATATTAGTATTAAAACTAATTCTGAGTTCTTATCTATCAGTAAAAAGATTTGTTTACGAAAATAATTAAAAGAGATGGTTTTGTTAATACAACTCGAGCTCTACTGTGTATTTGGATTGGGAATATTTAATTTTGTCTTTTCTTATATTATTATAGTTTATACTTGATAAACATTTTTAATACTATTTTTGTGTAATTTTTATTTTAATTATGTGCATTTATAATATGGATATTATAATTATAAAAATAAAGGGTTTGATTTAAGAGAAAGAGGGTAAAACTGTAAAAGCCCTAATCTAGGAAGAGAGAGTAAAAAGAAAGTTAGTTGACAGTTTCCCTAATTTAGGGTTTGTATTTTTATTTTGATTTAAAACCGAACATTATTACTGTTTAACTATAATGTGTTTATTATTGATGTTTACTTACAGTATTAATGAAAATTGCTTAGATGTTATTGCCAAACCTAAGTGATTACCATACTTTATTTTACTGTTTATTAATTACTCCTGCTTATGTTATTTTTCTATTCCTATAATATTTAATAACTATGTATATTTATAATAAACTAAGCTTATGGCTAGTAATTAATTGCTGTGTTAAAAAGAACACAGTTATACAAACTGTGTACTGGTTTTTAAAAGACCTTAGTTTATGATAGTTCTTTTTTATCTTTTTAACAGATGTATTCTAATTAAGCAAACTTCTGAACGTTCCTATAAGGAATCTATACAAAGTAAATAAACATAATCCTGCATTCTTGATTTGATCTATCCATCATAATTTAATCTCACATACTGTACTAGAGTACTACTTTCTTGAAGGTGTGGAAAAATACAGTTAGGTATTTTATTCATCAGTAAATTTGAAACTAACCCTAATCATTCATTCTAATCCATATCTAATCTAGATTCATCTATCTTTCAACTGTAAAATATTTTCTCCAAGTAATTTTAATAACAGATGAAACAAACACATAAATATATTATTTCCTAAATTCATTCATTCTCTTTTCTAAGCTTGCATAGAGAAATTAGAAATAACATATAGAACCTGGAAGTATAGAAAAGGAGACAACAACTTAAGGAGCCATTTCCTCCCAACCAACTCCTGAAGATCGCTGAACTGCAAATCTTAGGACCCCTGACCCTATCTACTGGTCCACCTGGTTGAAAGCACTGGGTGAGAGAAATGGTTTAGAAACCTTTGCAACTCCATAGAGTAATAAATAGTAATCTTTATGCCTATAGTAGTAAGAACTCAACTCAAATCAGCTGCACTAGTTCAGAACTTCAACACTCTTCACTCAAAAAATTTTGCTTGTCCCCTCCTTCGAATTTCTTATGCACTAATTTCACTCAAAAATTTCACAAGTAAAGAATGAGCAGCCTCAACTAAATTCAATGGGATGTTTTTATCAGCATACCTAGGTCTTTTGGGTCAGTTTTCACTTAATGATCCACCTTCTCTTGTTCCACTTTCTTTGGGAACATGACCACAAAAATAGGGAAGTTGCCTCCTGCAACAGCTAGAAATAGTTTCAGGATGCTACCAAGTGTCAATCTACTCTCAACCCAGCCTATTCCACCAAGTGGCCTGTAAAACACTCATTTAACATCCTCCTTAAGATCTTGTCTCATCTTTCACTTATTTAATAATAAAATATTCAGCAATTAAATGCAATTATCCTTGACCCCACTTGGTCATTAATTACAAACTTTATAATAAAATTAAAACATAATGTTTCCTAAAACATAAAATGTTTTTTCAATTTAGGGTATGTGACACACACACCCCCTTAAATATAACATCGTCCTCGGTGTTATTTTATTCATCGTGCTCTGAGTTTCCTTGGAACATAATTGGATATGCTGCTCGCATATGAATCTCCAATTCCCAGGTGGCTTCTTCTGGACTAAGGTGCTTTCATTGCACCTTCACCTGCCCAATGGTGCGATTCCGAAGCAAGATCTCCCTCCTTTCGAGGATACAATCCGGTTCCACCAGAAAATATCCTTTGGGTTCCACATGCACATCATTCCAATTTATAACATGAGTAGCATCATGTACATATTTTTTTAAATACAAAGATATGAAAAAAATTATGAACCTTCAAATTTGGCGGCAAACCCAGTTGATATGCCACCCGTCCCATTCTAAACAGTATTTCAAATGGCACACAATATCGGAGTGCCAACTGAGCACAACTTCCTAACTTCAAAGAACTGTTTTTAGGCCTTACCTTTATAAAAACATGTTCACCCACCTAGAACTCTTTTTGAGTTCATTTAAGATCTGCTTGACTTTTTTGTCTGTCTTGCGCAAGTTTTAAGTTACCTTGCACCAGTTTTACAATTAACTCCATCTCCTTTAGCAGTTCAGGTCCTAGTACTAACCCGTCAACTGGGTTGCTCCATGAGATGGGGCTATTGCACTTTCTTCCATATAGAATTTCAAAGGGGCTATATTTTGATGAAGCTTGGTAGTGATTATTATAAGCAAACTCTACCAGGTGTAAGTAATCCTCCCATTTACATGGTTGTTCCTTAACATACATTCTTAGCATATCTTCCAATACTTGATTCACCCTTTCAGTCTGTCCATCTGCCTGGGGATGAAAAGAGGTACTGGAATTTAAACTAGTATTCAGGCCTTTAAATAAAGAATTCCAGAAATTGCTCGTAAACTTAGGGTCTCTGTCTAAAATTATAACTTTCGGTATCCCATGTAAGCGAAATATTTGTTTCATGAATATATCATCAATATTAGCAGCCTTGTAGGTGGCCTTTACAGGTATAAAATGAGCCACTTTACTAAGTTTATCAATGACTACCATTATCGAATCATTCAGATTCTGATTTCTAGGTAGACCTGTAATAAAATCAAGACTGATTATTTTCCATTTCCAGCCAAGGATGGGTAATGGTTGTAGTAAACCGGATGGATGCTAGTGTTCAGTCTTAACTTGTTGACATTCAAAACACTTGGTAATGTATTCTTCCAGTTCACTCTTCATGTTTGGCCAAAAATAATCTTTTTGTAACATGGTTATAGTTTTATGATAACCAAGATGTCCTGAGTAAGGAGTCTTATGAATTTCATTTACAATCAACATCTTAATTTTAGGTACATTAGGTATATACATCCTATTTTTATATAGTATTAATCATTTTTCATTTAGACTATACCCTGTACTTAAACTTTCAGTTAAATTTTCTGTTACTTTTGCTTGTAATTTTTGGTAAGTTTCATCCAATTTTACTCCTTCCTCTAGCTGTTCTTCTAAATCTATTTTATAAGTGCTGATTGCTGCTACAAAATTTAGTCTTGCATTTCTACTTAGAGCATCAACGACCTTATTTTCTTTTCCCTTAATATGTTGGATCTCGAAATCGTACTTGCAAAGGAAATCTAACCACCTAGCTTGTCTTGCGTTTAAGTTAGGTTGATCCAACAAATATTTTAATCTTTTATTATCTGTCATTAACATAAATTTTCTTCCGATTAAGTGATGGCGCTACATCTTCGAAGAATGTATGATGAAAACCAACTCTAAATCGTAGGTTGTGTAGTTTTTCTCATGAATTTTAAGCTTCCTAGACTCGTATGCAATTATGTGTCCTTCTTGAGTCAAGACTCCACCTAAACCATCATTGCATGTGTTAGTGCATACGGAAAAGTCCTTATTAGGATCAACAATTCTTAAGATTGGTGCAGTAGTTAGTAATGTTTTTAACTTTTTAAAACTTTCTTCACACTTCTAATTCCACTCGAATTTCTTCCCTTTCTTCTGTAAAGAAGTTATGGGATTTGCAATTCTTGAGAACCCCTCAATGAATCTTCGATAATAACCTATAATCCCCATGAATGATCACACCTCAGTCATGTCCTTTGGGACTGGCCATTCTTCAATTTATTTTATCTTTTCTAGATCAATTGAGATCCATTCTTTAGTTACTACATGGTCCAAGTACTGTATAAGAAATCACACTTACTAAATTTAGCATAAAGCTGATGTTTTCTCAACTCTTGTAAAACAATTTTTAAGTGCTCCTCGTGTTCTTCTTTAGACTTAGAATACATTAGAATGTCGTCAATGAATACCACCATGAATTTATCAAGATACTTATGCAATACATTATTCATTAAGCACATGAAGACAACTGAGGCATTAGTAATCCCAAATGGCATAACAACAAACTCATAGTGACCATATCTGATCCTAAAATCTGTTTTAAAAATGTCTTCATCTTTGATTCAGACCTGGAGATAACCAAATCATAAATCAATCTTTGAAAATACAGTTGCTCCACACAGCTGATCAAACAGATCATCTATAATGGGTATCTATTCTTAATGGTCATTTTATTAAGTTAATGGTAGTCAATGCATAAGCGTAGAGTACCGTCCTTGTTTTTAACGAAAATAACATCTGCTGCCCAAGGAGACACGCTGGGCCTTATATAATTTTTATCAATAAGTTCCTTTAACTGTGATTTTAATTCATTTAGTTCCAATATATTCATCCTATAAGGGGCTTTTGAGCTGGGCATTGCACAAGGTACCAACTCAATAGTGAAGTCTAACTCCCTTTTCGGAGGCAGTCCCAAAAGTTCTTTCGGAAATACATTCGAATACCCCCTCAGGATTGGAATATCTTCAAGTTTTAGTTTATCTTCATTATTAATATGTTCTTCATTAATCACAGTTACAGCAAAGGATTTACAACCCTTCCGAACAACTCTCTTTAATTGCAAAGTAGAGATTTGTCTGATAGCTATTTTCCTAGGAATTCATGTTACGGTTACTGTTTCTCCTTCATTATTTATGCAAGTAAAAGTTTTATCGAAACAGTTCAAAACTACTCTATGTTGTTCTAACCAGTCCATATCAATTAAGATGTCATAAGAGCCTAAATGAAGTACATTTAGCTTCATATAGGTTTCAAACTGATCCATACTTACAGTACAATCTTTTACAAAACTAGTCACTTTTCTTTTTGCTCCAATAGCTAGTTGAACTAACCATGACATTGCAAACTTTTCTACTGATAAATTGCATTTTTCTACTAAATCAGGAGAAATATAACTCAGTATAGCCCCTGGGTCAATTAAAATAGAAATGGGTGTTTGATTCAGCTTACCTTCTACTTCCACCATGGAAGTTTGATAATCATCCTGCCTATTTTCCAGCGCCGTGTTGATCCTGGGCATCACCCTTGCTAAGTCACCAACAATCATCTCCTCCCGGACCGTATGAATGTTGCTGACAGTCTTCTTTCTGTTAGGGAAGACTGATGCATAATGCAGTCCATTACAATTCCAACACTTTACTAGTTATTTACATTCATTATTCTTAATGTAGTTGCTATGATTATTAGCAGGTTCTTTATTTCTAGGGCCATTAGGGTTTGACTATGAATTACCTTTATTTCCTTGGAAATTCTTATTAGGAAAATTACGTGTGTTATTATTCCTAAAATTTTGGTTAGTTATGAAACCCTTCTTTTGTTCAAAATTATTAGACCTCTTTGCCTTCCAGTTTGACATGCTTTCCTTTTTGCGGTTCTGCTCATAGCAAAAAATTTCCTTTTGCATAGCCTCCTCAAGGGTTTTTGGATTATCTCATTCAATTCTGTCTTTAATGTGAAAAGGTAAACATCTTAGAAATCACTGCACCTTCGACTTCTCATCCACAATGTAAGGAACGTAACGTAGTAAACTTAACAATTTACTGTTCAATTCTTTCATGTTCATAGTTCCTAACTTTAGTTCATAGAATTCCTTAGCTATCTCTTCGTAGTATTGTTCTGACAGAAACTTCTTTTTAAAGTATTTCTTAAAGGTATTACAGCTAATGTTCTTTTCCCTAATACCTTTTACTCGTTTTAAATCATGCCACCAGATATCTGCCTTTCCAGTTAAGTTGTAAATGGCCATCCTTGCTTTTAACTGGTTAGAGTAATTATAGATTTGAAAATACTTCTTCATTCCAGACAACCATGATTCAGCTTCCTCTCCTTTCTATGTTTCACCATTGAAATTTGATGGTTTTATCTTCTTAAATTCTCCCGAAATTTCCTCGTAAGGCTTAAACTTTCTTTTTCTAGAATGGTAATTATCCTCACTATTATCACTAGGGTACTGGTGATTCTTCCTGTGTGAGTCACCATAAATTTCAGAGGATGAACTACTCTCAATTTTAGATTGTTTGGAATTTTTATTTTTATGTTGGTAGGACGTATTTTCGGACCCTATCTGTTTATCTTTTTCTTCACTCTGAAAATTTTCCATCAGTATTTGGTTCAGCTCCTCTTGAGCTCTTAGAATTCTTTCATTCTCTTTTTTAACTGTTTCCATTTCAGTTCTTAACTCTTTAACAGTTAGTAATAATTCTGAAGAATTATTAGTTATTTCTTCCTTAATTGGTTCTCTTTTAGAATCACTTTGTTCATTAAACGGGGACTCTTCATCTGCATATACCTCGAGTCTTTCCATACCTGCAGTTCTAGCTAAGAAAAATAAAAATTCTGGTAATGAAATTTTGAAAGAAAAATAATAATCAGTATGCATACATTTTATTTACTGTTTTTCTATGCAGGTTGAGCCACATTCAGGCCTAGTGTCTGAACGTGTGCTTTGATACCAGATGTAATACTCCAAAATTTCATAAAAATTTAAAATTTTTTCTATGACAATAAATGTTTACAATCGTTGCTTAAGAGGGACATTTAAAATCTTTTGCAGGTTTCACTTCATTGCTTAAGAGGGACATGGTTATATGAAAATCTTTTGCAGGTTTCACTTCATACTCCCGAACTATAGAGAAAAACCCATATTATCGAATTCATGGAGGGATCCACGTGGTCGTTGGTTAGTGGTTAGGGTTTTGACTTTGGTAACTTCACTATAAAAGTCTCCAAAACCCTAAAATCTTGCATTTTACCCTATCTTTTACTGATGTGGAGAGTGCCACAGGATTATGGCGTCATTGCCATTGATGCCATTGCTTTACCTCTGCGTGTAAAGGCCTTTGTTGCCATTGCTTTACCTCTGCAAGATCTTTCCTCTGTGCGTTTATCCAATTGTAAAATCTATTTGGAATAACAGTATGGTATCAGTTTTGGTTTCATAGTGGCCTTGGATGTTGGCTTAAAGAATCTCGTCAAGGTGTTGGCATATTTTTTTCTCCTGCCCAGCTAGTAGGGTAAGAGGTTTTCACTTGGATTGAATCCCTATGTATCCAAACTATTGTGCGGCCGAGGGTGATTTCTCCAAGTAATATTTTTCCTGCAAAAGATTTATCATATTTTTACTATAGCTAGGTTTTTCTTATGAATAAGAACATAATGTTTCTCTATTTTAATGTGCATTTTATTTTATAGGTGCTACTAGGTGGCATAAACTGCTTCAGGAGGAAGTTCTCCATGCTACTCAACCAACCGGTAACCCTTAGTTCTTGCCTGAGGTTCCTTTTGCGATTATGTGTGGGGTTTGGATGAATCTGTTTCACTGTGATTCGAACTTCGTGGCTATGTTGTAAATCACTCTATTTGGGAAGGTCGAGTGGCCATGGCTTGTTTTATTGACAGTAATTTTGGACGGCCGAGGGTTGTTCTGAAGAAATACTTGAAGGGCCATTGGTCGTAACTCTGTTTAGTTGGTTATTAAATATGTTTAAGATAGGGTTTGGAATCTTATGTGTTTTTATTTACTCTGAAAGCTTTACTGTGTTGGGAGCCTTGTGTTTGGCACCGAACTGTGGTTGAAAAGAATTGTTGGCAGGATTGGACTGTGGGGTTTTTCCACGTTGGATATTTCAATTTGTATAAGTTTTAAGTTAATGGAATTTTGATAAACCTTACTGCTAAATACCTATGTCTGAGCATTGGTTTGATAAAGGATTATGGAAGAGATTTTGTTGTTGTTTAAGTCCATAATTTCAATTTTTATTATAAGGGAATAATTCTTTAGGATATTAGTATTAAACCTAATTCTGAGTTCTTCTCTGTCAGTAAAAAGATTTTCTTAAGAAAATAATTAAAAGAGAAGGGTTTGTTAATACAACCTGAGCTCTACTGTGCATTTGGATTGAGAATATTTAATTTTGTCTTTTCTTAGATTATTTTAGTTTATACTTGATAAACCGTTTTAATACTATTTCTGTGTAATTTTTATTTTAATTCTGTGCATTTACAATATGGATATTATAATTATAAAAATAAAGGGTTTGATTTAAGAGAAAGAGGGTAAAAATGTAAAAGCCCTAATATGGGAAGATAGAGTAAAAAGAAAGTTAGTTAACAATTTCCCTAATTTAGGGTTTGTATTTTTATTTTAATTTAAAACCCTGCATTATTATTGTTTAACTATAATGTGTTTATTATTGACGTTTACTTACAGTATTAATGAAAATTGCTTAGATGTTATTGCCAAACCTAAGTGGTTACTATACTTCATTTTATTGTTTATTAATTACTCCTTCTTATGTTATTTTTCTGTTCCTATAATATTTATTAACTATGTATATTTATAATAAACTAAGCTTATAGCTAGTAATTAATTACTGTGTTAAAAAAAACAAAGTTATCCAAACTGTGTACTGGTTTTTAAAAGACCTTCCTTTATGATAGTTATTGTTTATCTTTTTAACAGATGTATTCTAACTTAGGAAACTTCTGAACATTTCTATAATGAATCTGTAGAAAGCAAATAAACATAATCCTACATTCTTGATTTGATTTATCCATCAGAATTTAATCTGACCTATTGTACTAGAGTACTACCCGGTGTGGAAAAATACAGTTAGGTATTTTATTCATCAGTAAATTTGAAATTAACCCTAATCATTCATTCTAATCCATATCTAATCCAGAATTCATCTATCTTTCAACAATAAAATATTTTCTCCAAGTAATGTTAATAACAGATGAAACAGACATATAAATATATTATTTCCTAAATTCATTCATTCTCGTTTCTAAGATTGCATAGAGAAATTAGAAATAACATGTAGAACCTGGCAGTATAGCAGAGGAGACAAAAAAATAAGGAGCCCATTCCTACCAACCAACTCCTGAAGATAGTTGAATTGCAAATCTTAGGACGCCCGAGCTTGTCTACTGGTCCACGTAGTTGAAAGAACTGGGTGACAGAACTAGTTTAGGTTATAGAGTAATCAACAATAATCTTTCTACCTGTAGTAGTAAGAAATCAGCTCAAATTAGCTGTACTAGTTCAGAATTTCAACACTTTTCACTCAAAAACTTTTGCTTGTCCCCTCTATCAAATTTCTTGTGCACTAATTTCACAAGTAAAGAATGAGCAGCCTCAGCTAAATTCAATGGGAAGTTTTTATCAGCATGCCTAGGTCTTTTGGGTCATCTTTCACTTAACGAGCCACTTTCTCTTGTTCCACTTTCTTGGGGAACACGACCACAAAAATAGGGAATTTGCCTCCTGCAACAACTAGAAGTAGTTTGAGGATGCCGCCAAGTGTTAATCTACTCTCAAACCAGCCTATTCCACCAAGTGGCTAGTAAAACACTCATTTAACAGCCTCCTTAAGCTGTTGTCTCATCTTTCATTTATTTAATAGTAAAATATTTAGCAATTAAATGCAATTATCCTTGACCCCACTTGGTCATTAATTACAAACTTTATAATAAAATTAAAACATAATGTCTCCTAAAACACAAAATGTTTTTGCAAATTGGGGTATGTGACACTCCCATTTCCCATGTGACTCATCTAGCCCCAGTTTTTAACTATGATAAAAACATCATTTTTGTATGGCTCTTCTTAAGAAGAACAATCTAAATGTGGTGCTTGTGCCTCTCTATGGATTGATAAATCTAGTTTTTATAAGTTGAGGATGTGTTGTGGTCCTAGTTCCGACACAAAGGGTGAGCTCATGGTTTTATGGATGTCATTATCTTTTGCTAAACATATCAATTTGGATAGCCTCTACATTTATGGTGATTCAAAAGTCATCACATATTGGGATTCTCACAAATGATGCATCAACATTCTTCATCTCTCTTATTTCCTAGATCAAACTAGAATGTTGATTAGCCAATTTAATGACATCTCCTTCTCTCATGTATACATAGTCCATAATCAACTTGCTGACTCTTTGTCCAAGGAGGCTTTGATTGTGGAGGTTGGTTTCATCTTCTTTGAGTTTTGGGTAGATGGTGGGATGATTTTCTAAGGGAGCCTTCATATTTTCTTTTCTTAGATGCTTTATGGGGATATATCCCTTCTTTTCTGTCTATCTTTGCCTCCTTGGATTTTCATATTTTGACCTCCTTTCTCCCAATGGAGGCGTTTCTCTATGCTCATTGTCTCTTTGTTTTTGTTTTGGTGTTGTCAAAGATGCCATGCTCTGATACCATGTTAAAAAACAACTTAAAACTCAACCCACACACTTAGCTATCCTCTGATAACAATCTTCAATAGTCAGGAAATTCATCACACATCACATGCATACATTTTTCATGTCACTGCTGATATATTGTAACTAAGTACATTTAGCAGCGGAATAAATACAAAACAACAGACTCTAAATACAAATTCAATAGTAATATTTTGGTTGAAAGACCTTGAAAATCCCCAAAGGATAAAACAAATCCACCAGGGAGAAATTTTATTAGCTCATGAAGGAAAAATTATTAGAATTTACAATAGTAATTTTCAACATAAAATATCATTGTACTTATCTCACTTACTTATCCCAAACTCCTCCTCAAAAACTATGCCAACAGGCTATCATTAATTTGTGGTTGTACTTCTAAGTACAACAGTAAACACACCACTATATGACATATAATTATATGCTAGTTAGGATGAAAGTAAAGTACGACACAGTACAAAATTTACTCCAACATTTAATCCACCCAGTCTTCCTTGGTATGCATGCACTAACTCCTATAGTACGACCCTGGTAAATGCTCATTGTATGAACTTGCTAAAACTATTGAAGATGATCCTCGGTTTGCATGCCACCCTCTCCTTGGTAAGTGCACCCCTTCAATATATCTCTTTCTTCTCTTCTCCTTCAAGATCCAACCCTCTCTCTCTTTCTTGAAACTCGTGCCTCTCAGAAAAGGTATTCTCCACTCTCCAAAAATTCTCTCTTAGAATGCATGTGTCTAAAATATCCTACTTTTCTTGTTATTAATGGTGAGAATGACTTTGACTCTTCACTTTTTGAAGTGAATTTGTCTCTTCACACCCCCAAGTTACTCTTCACTTTCCACACCCCCAAGCGACTCTTCATTTTAATTCACACCCCCAAGTGACTCACACTTTAATACAAAGTCACATTAAGTTTATAACTCTAAAGTTAATGACTAGGAAAGTCACATAGGTCCTTTCTACATGCCTAAATACCAAGCAATGTAGAAGGCATTCCTCGCTATAAATTTCAATAAAGCTAACAATTGGGAAATTTGATACCACTCTGCTTCCTAGATCCACTGAAGAACACATATAAATTACATTCTACAGTTACCTCTTTCACTCACATTCATGACCATGAACCAGAACTTAAGTCTAGTCTCCACTCTCTCACTGTTCAGGTTCTGCTTCATGTCAGGCAAGGGTCGACTCTTTCTCTTCGGACCAAATTGGATAGATTAGTCAATGGATGGATGAGTGAAGAATAAAAATAATCCAAATGAATTACTCCCAAAATACAGTGAGATAGATATGCCCATGAAGTACTAAGTTACTTCACCACGTAACGCCATTAACTAAATGGAAAAATCATTTAAAGGTTGACTAACAGAATCACAAACAGGCTACTACGCATCCACAATCGACAAGTAATTTAAGGATGACATCAATTGGATTGGTTGCTTACACGATAAGCAATTTCCATTCCCAATTCTGTAGGGTGATTAACACAACTTTGTCATAAGGAAACTCAGACTCACACCTTCATTTCCTTAAGGCAATAATTGTCTCAACTACCTTAATCTTGGAAGCATTAAATTATTGGGGTGCATTAGTCAAATTGACATTTGATGGATTAATAGTCCTATCTAGGACACTTGGATCTCATCTATTTTCTTTATGGATTCAATACGTCCCTCCCTAACCTTAAGATGATCATGTCCCTTTCTCTTGTTTCCTTGCGCAGTTAGCTGTGGATTTATTTATTATCTCCGACACATCTACATCATATTTATATTGCTACTATGTTTGACCAACACATGGTTTACTAACTTTGTACCTTATTGATGTTCACAATATATTCAAGATGTCCATGAAAGAGAATTTGCATTAAGCTCCTCACCATGTACCATCAATTACATCAATAATATTACAGTGATTACAAAGTTTATGTCAAAGATCAAAATTAAAAACATTACATGTTTAATAAATCCTCTACATATATAACACATATGTTCCGTAACTTATTATTTCACTTCCCTCTACACAAATAAGATCTACATTTCCAGGAAATATTTTAAATATAAAGCACTCAAATTCATAAAAGGTAATCCTTTCATCACTTTATTACAACAAGAATGTTGGCTTCACTATATTTAAGATATCTTAACTATATACCTTCTAATTAAGTTAAGAAAATGAAAATATTCTCAAGTATAAGACATGGTTATTATTATTAATTTTACATATGTTTGGAATTTTCTTTATTTAAGATATCCTAACTCAAGACCTTCTAATTAAATTAATAAAATGAAAATATTGTTAAGTATAAGATATGGTTATTATTTTTATATATACTTAGAGTTTGTAAAAAAAAATTAGTGGATATGATGTAAATAACAATATTGATTGGTTGATATGATATAAAAATATTATTGTCAAGTTTTGGTAGAGAAAACTGTTAAGATGGGTTTCATTTTAAAAGGCGTCTCGAGATCAAAACTCATTGCTTTTGGGAGGCAAAATCTAAATTTAGCCATGCTAAGGTTTGGTGCGGCCTAGGTCGGGTGCGATCCACGAGTGATTTTGATGGCTTAGATACCCCTGGGTTGTGATTTCTTATACCAAAGGATAGCCTCACAAGTCAAAGGGCACTGGAACAAAAAAAAAAAGATATAAATAATAATATTTATTGGTTGAGTAATAGGTTAGGATGTGGAAATATATCACTTTTAGACTTTACAACATCTAAATAATTTTTTTTTTTTATGTTGAAATTTTTTTTCAAATGGAAAGAATTTTTCTAGAAGTTATCGTCCAACTTGTTTGATAGGATTTTTTACCATGGAACTTGGACTTTAAAAGTTCTGATCCATTTTAAGACAACTTGGATCATCAAAATTTTGAAAAAATAGGTAAATAAGGTGGAACTTTGCCTCATTGAAACAAAAATAAACTCATTGGATGGTTGAGTTTGCCCACGATTGAACTCACTTCCTCACAACCATGTAAATGAATTTCTTTCAATCAATGTAGCTCCATTGCAAGAACCCTTACCCATTGTTGAATGATTTCTATTTTATTATTATTAAAGAATGTTTGTCAAATTCTTGTCAATTATTGGATAATTTTCGTTAATTGCACTAAGAATATCAACATGCATTTACAACCCAATTTGCTATATATGTTGTCACGTTTGTCACATAGTTAATGTAGTGATCCTTAACCGAGAAAATAGAATCACAACAAAGATATAAAACACTTCAAAAGAAATCAAAATACATTCACCATGAGAATAACACTAAGATATAGAGAACCCTTAAGGTAGGATAACACCATCAAATACTCCGTAAGGAAGAAATCAGTCCTCAAGCCACGCTTGTACAATAATCATCTTCAACATGACTAACACAATGATACTCATGTCTATTTATACTTTCTCATGAGTATATTTAGGGGTCTATTCCTATTAATTTGTCACAGTGGTCTAGGAACTGAAAACATAGTCTCACAAAGAATACAGACAAATATGCATAAAATTGGCAAAATAGTGCTGCAATGGAAGTAGAAGCTCTGTATAATCAAATGAATAATGAATAATATAATACAATGATCATTCAAGATGCATGAATTCCAAGACAATTCGAATTCCCAAGGAGGTCATTCGAATTGAATGAATGGGTGTAGCTTAACTGACTGTAAGCCAAAAAAAACACACTATTTAACCAACTGATCAAGTGTCGATTGACTCAACTGAGTCCTAACTGAAGTCGGAGTGCAATGAATGACTGAGTCTAACTGAAAGTAGCTCAGACACATGTCACTGCATGCCAACCAACAAGTGGTAGCGCATCAATAACTCCAATGAAGCCCGATGAGGTTAACTGAAGTCAAACTGGCCATCAGAGGTGGTTGGAGGCACCCCTGTTGACTCCAGTTCATTAAATATTAATAAAATAATCAATATAATGAAAGGAGGCACCTTCACCACTCACCTTAACTGATTCTAACCATCAATTATCAATTAGGTGCATTTATAACACTTAGATCACCCTCGGAGTGCTCCAGTTAGCCTCCCTGAATGAAGGAGAAGGCTTAGTTGGCCTCCTTGAATGAAGGTAGGTGTGGGTGTGCTCATGATGATGTCATATAGTGCTCCTTTGATGTCAATTAAGTCAATAAAACTTAGGATAGTGGTTTAACAAGGCCAAATTGACCAAATTAAGTGTGCATGGTGGGTAAATGTCTCCAACACCCCCCCTTAAGCTATACTCAGAGGAGTAGAAACATAAAGTGCATGAAATGCTAGGGCCCCGGAAAAAAAGGCCATAGGTCACCTTGTACAATAGTGAAACTCAAACAATGCTCAAAAATAAATCTAAGTGAGGAAAAGAGGGAAAACCCAGTGGGAAAACCCAGTGGGAAAACTCAAACAATGCTAAAAAATATACAATGCTCACCCCGATGAACTCACCCCCAATAGTGAACGAAGGTAAGTGGACTTATTTTCTAAAAATATCTTGGTGAAGATGTCTGCAATATGCTCATCAGTCAGGCAGTATTGCGGAATCATGGTCCTGTCATGCACTAACTCTTTGATGTAGTGCATGTGTATCTCGACATGCTTGGTCCTCTGCCTGGTAACTAGATCTGTGGATATATTAATAGCACTTTGATTGTCATAAAAGAGGATAGTGGACAAAGTACTACCAAAATCAAACTCTGAAAGAATTCCTTGCAACCAAACAACTTGGATACAAGCATTCACCGCTCCTCGGTACTCGGCCTCTTCTGAAGACAATGCTATGGCGGCCTGCTTTTTGCTAGACCAGAAAATGGGGCCACCACCAAACATGAAGACATATCCAAAAGTATACTTCCAGTCAATAGAATCACCCTCCCAATCAGAATCTGTGTAACCAACCAGCTCTAGCTCAGAGTTTGCAGCATAGTGAATGCCGTAGGTCCTGGTTCCCTGAATATACTGGAGGATCCTCTTGGATTCCTTCCAATGAATATAATGAGGCTGATGCATGTATATTGACACATCATTCATGGCATAATAGATATCATGCTGAGAATGAGTCAAGTAGAGCAATCTACCTGTCAGCTGTCAATAAATAGTGCAGTCCATGGGAGGTGTGCTTTTTCCTTCTTCAAGACTGATCCCTGAAAGGAAAGGGAATGGAGAAGCCTTACATTCAGCCATGTTAAACTTGACTAACATTTATGATATGTATTGGGACTGAGTGACCATTATCCCATCAAATTTTTTCTCAATTTCGAGCCCAAGAAATTGCTTTAAGAGCCCCAAATCGCTCATTTCAAATGCATTGTGGAGAGTAGTTTTGATGACTGAAATAGAAGTAACTGTGCTACCTGTAATTAGTAAGTCATCAAAAAATAAAACAATAATAATCAAATGACCATCATACTGATGTATATACACATTTGGATCTTATTTACACCTTTGGAAGTTTTGCGAGAGAAGGAAGGAATCCATCTTGGAATACCACTCTCTTGGGGCTTGTTTTAACTCGTATAGTGACTTCTTTAGCTTGCAAACCAAAGATGGATTAGAAATGTAACCCTCAGACTGATTCATGTATATCTCCTCATGAATATCTCCATGCATAAAGTCTGACTTAACATCCATGTGATGCACTTCCCCGTGCTTAGATGCAGAAATTGCCAAAACTAGGCGGATGGAGTCCATTTTTGCAACCGGTGCAAAAGTCTCATGGTAGTCCACACCTTGGACCTGGGAGAATTTTTTTTCTACCAACATTGCCTTGTATTTTTAGGTGCTTCCACCCACATCAACCTTATTCTGAAACACCCACTTGCATTGAACCAATTTCCTCCCCGGAGGAAGAGAAACTAGCTCCCAAGTAGTGTTTTTCTGAAGAGAATTCATCTCTTCATCCATGGAAACTTGCCATCTCTGATCCTTTCGAGCATGGTATAAAGACTTAGGGTTTGAAATTATAATCAAATAACAAGATCCTAACAACATCTAATCAGGATAAGAGAGCTCAATACCCGCTCTTTGGAAATCGGACCATGTTCTCCTTGGATCATCCGGATTTCCAATGTTATCTCCTGCAGAGGAGAGTGTCTGTTGGACCCAAGTTGGGAGATGATTTTGTACTTCAGGTTATGATTCAGAATCTGATTTTTTCTATTCACTGATATCATAAATCAGGGTCATCACCCCCAATTACATCATCCAAATATTCAGTAGAATAGGAAGGAAATTCAACAGTTTTCTCCTTCACTAGTTCTACCTCCTGAAGAGGCTCATCGAACTTGACACTCCTTTCAATGATGATCTGTTTTGTTTTGATATCTAGTAGATAGAAACCTTTTGATTCATCAAGATATCCAATAAACAGACATTCTATGCTTTGCGGTTTCAAATCCCTCCTTTTATCAAGTGGAATTCAGGCCCATGCAGTGGACCCAAACACTCGCAGATTCAACACATTCGGTTTGTGTTCGAAGTATGATTCAAAATTGGTATTTCCTTTCATGGATGAGTGTGGCACTCTGTTATGAATATATTCTACATCATTCATGGCTTCATCCCACAAATTTTCATCCAACTTCTTTGATTCCAATATACAGGTGGTCATCTCCCTGAGAGACCGATTCTTCCTCTCCGCTACACCGTTCTGCTGGGGAGTGTAGGGAAATGAATGCTGGATCTGAATACCACTTTGGGAACATATATGCACTAATTAATTATTGACATACTCCCCACCATTATAAGATCTCAATATCTTGATCTTTTGGCTAGATGCATTCTCAATGAAGGCCTTCAATTCAGTGAATTTTTCCAAGACTTCTGACTTCTTTTTGATAAAAAAGACCCATGTGTATCTGGAAAAGTCATCAATGAAATTCAGAATTTAACTTGATCCATTCATGGATGTGATAGGCATGGGACTGCTGATATCAAAATGTATCAGTCCCAAGATGCATGATGTTCAGCTTGCCTTCCCCCGATCGAACTTATGCTTAGGGTGCTTTCCAACAACACAACCCTTGCAAATTCCAGTGGTAGCTTTGATGAGATGACCAGAAGACCTTCAACCATAGAATTATTCTATAATTGCTGCAAGTATTTGAAGTTCATATGGCCAAAACTCTCATGCCACAGTCTACTAACTTCATTTCCATGAGTCAGCAATGCGATGGGCTTTGCATCCACCACCAAATGGGAGAACTCGTAGGCTTTTGCATGATGGTTTACAAGGCCTTTTGCTACAAGTTTTTCGGATGCAATTTCTGTGATCTCTACATCATCCAGGCTAAAGGATACTCTCTTGGGCACTCCCATATGTGTCATTTGATAAACACTTAGGAGTTTTGATGCAAGAGATGGTACATACAGAACATTGGAAAAATAACCATGCTCAAGATCTACAGTACCTTGTCCTTTGGATATGATTATGGAGTCATCTCCCATGTGGATGGGAATGGATTTTCCGGTCTTCAAAGATGAGAAGGAGTCTCTTTCAGCCATCATGTGGTTCGAAGCTCCAGAATCTATCAAGATTTCTTTGGACTTCGAAGTACTTGCCATGAGGGCATGACCTCTTTCATGTTGTGGTTCCCGATCTTGCTGATCTCTCCTCTGAAAGCTTTCTAGAATATTGATATGATTTTTCTCAAGAAGAGAAGTAGATTCATCAAGTTTCTTTTTCACGCAGGCATGTTCATTCCCACAAAATGAACACTTGAATTTTTCCTTCCCATGATGCCCTTTGCTTTTGTTCTTCTTTGAGTCGGAAGGCTCTTCATGCTGTTGGTTTTCAAATTTAGGATTAGGAGCTTCAAATTTGGTTTTTGGGTTCTTTTGCTGCTTTCCTTTACCCTTCAGATCTTTGGGCCCCAAGACATAAAGGGCTTGATCACGGGAGGATCCGATGATTCCCATCTAAACAAGCTTATCATCTTCACTTGTTAGGGACTCAATGAAGGCATCTTCCATCCAGGGGTTGTGAGCTTCCCCGCATGGAATGTAGAGACAAACACCGAATAATCAGCTCCAAGTTTGGAGAGTATGGCGAGGATGAGCTGATTATCCTCCTTCTCCACCTTACATTGCTTCAACAGTAATACAATGTGATTGAACTTTGTGAAAAAATCATTTAAGGTCTCGAAATTTGAAGGCTGGAGAGACATCAACTCATTTTCAAGTTGGTATACTCTGAAATCATCCTGCTTTCCATACAAGGTTTCCAATTTGTCCCAAATTTCCTTTGGAGTCTTCAATCCAGAGAGATGGAAAAGAAGATCCCGGGAAACAGAGAGGCACAATAATCTGAATGCTTCATCTTTCTTGTTCAAGAATATAGCTTTGTCTGTCATAGAAGAAGGCTCTTCTTCAGTGTCCATAATGACCCTATAAAGTCCTATGGATCGTAGCTGGATCTCCATGTATCCTTTCTATGAATGGAAATTGAACGGAGTCAAGAGTTCTACGGAAGAAGCCATCTGAAACTACTGGAGTGAATTCTTTTCACCTGTTAAAACCTACAAATCACAACAAAAGGGGCACCATAAGGTCAAAGAGCCTGCACATTTTAGGCTTTGATCACACCCAACATAGTTTATCAAGCAAGCTTGATCAACAATTCCTTTACTTGGGGTATTAAGTGGTAAGCCTTGGATTTTGGTGCAGTGTTAGAATTTTGAGCTTTTGCTCAATTTTTCATGCAAGATCTGTCAAAAGCCTTGTTTTTGAGAGATCTAAGCTTTGTCCCATCGTGAGCTCTGATACCATATTAATTTTTCATAGTGGTCTAGGAACTAAAAACACAGTCTCACAAAAAATACATACAAATATGCATAAAATTGGCAAAATGGTGCTGCAATGGAAGTAGCAGCTCTGTATAATCAAATGAATAATGAATAATAAAATACAATGATCATGCAAGATGCATGAATTCTAAGACAATTAGAATTCCCAAGGAGGTAATTCGAATTGAATGAATGGGTGTAGCTTAACTGACTATAAGCCACAGTAAACAAACTAGTTAACCAACTAACCAAGTGCCGATTGACTCAATTGAGTTCTAACTGAAGTCAGAGTGCAATGAATGACTGATTCTAAATAAAAGTAGCTCAGACACATGTCACTGTATTCCAACCAACAAGTGGTAGCGCATCAAGAACTCCAATGAACCCCGATGAGGTTAATTAAAGTCAAATTGGCCATTAGAGGTGGTTGGAGGCGCCCCTATTGACTCTAGTTCATTAAATATTAATAAAATAATCAATATAATGAAAGGAGGTGCATTCACCACTCACCTTAACTGATTGTAACCATCAGTTATCAATTAGGTGCATTTATGACACTTAGATCACCCCCAGAGTGCTCCAGTTAGCCTCCCCGAATGAAGGAGAAGGCTTAGTTGGCCTCCTTGATTGAAGGTAGGAATGGGTGTGCTCATGCTGATGTCATATAGTGCTCCTCTTATGTCAATTAAGTCAATAAAACTTAGGATAGTGGTTTAACAAGGCCAAATTGACCAAATTAAGTGTGCATGGTGGGTAAATGTCTCCAACAATTCCTTATTATTATATTATTTTTTCTTACTAACCCACAACCATCAAGTGGACCAAAATATTAATGGCCACATTACATCAATTATTCCCATTTGGTACCCATTACATATATTATTCCCATTTAGGTACCCATTACATCCTTTATTCCCATTGGATACCTCCTTAGGTACCCCATATTATCCTCCCCTAGATATATAATTGTTAATGCTTAAATGTCATCTTAAAAAAATATAATACTTATAACAAATAATAGTAATTATATATGTTATCCAAATATCAATACAAATGAAAATAAAAATATTTACATATATGAAATAGAGAGATTTGATATGTACACTTAATTATGCCGAAGGTGTTAAACAATGGAGACAAAGTCTCCCAGATTCCTTGTCGCTCCGTCGAATGGAATTTGGACACGTGTGTCGTCGGTCTAGCGAATGATAGTTGGACAGGTGTATTGCGTGTTTGGATAGGTATTTTGTTAATTGGGTTTTGATGCAACCTTATTTCTTAAACTAAGTGTGGTTTTCTCATTTTTCGCTTCATTGTTTGTCCCGTGCATGACTAAATTGATAGCTCGTGTGATTCTTGATTTTACAGGCTTCAGGATTCAGGATTGGTAGACTGAGAAATGGATTTTGACAGATATTTTCTGTGTATTGACTGGTATTTTTTTTAATTAACGTGTTTTTATTCAATTGGAGGAGTATAATGTATATGTTTGAGGAGATTTCCTAGTTTTTCTAGTTCGTTTTTAAGAAATCGAAGGATTGTAACGTGAAGTTGCAGGGATCAAACCAGGGGTGAAAGGGATGTTTGCCAATTTCTGTAGAGATATTTGAAGTCTCACCCTCACTCTTCATGGTGGAGCTTTGAAAGAATGGTGGGGATACACTAGAGTATAATAAATTCTATAGCCAATATTTGAGGCCCTCCCTCAAAGAAATCATGTGGACATGGGACGACAACAACTTCTCTTAATAGAAAGAGAAGAATTAAACGTTTGATATTTTCACCATTTTTCAGTTCCCCACCACAACCAAAAATATAAAACCCAAGTGAGAAAGTTTCTCTTTCCCCTTTGTCACAATTTAGGGTTTGGAAGGTGTCAAATTATAAAGAAATCCCTCTGATTTTTGGAGCTTGCAAGGTATACTTAGTCTTCATTTTACAGATTTGAAATTATTTGCACCATTTTTAGCTCGCCACCAAGAAAAAAAATATAAACCCAAGTGACAGATTTCTCTTTCCCCTTTGTCATGATTTAGGGTTTGGAAGGTGCCGAATTGCAAATAAATCTCTCTGATTTCCATAGCTTGCAGGGTATACTCAATCTACATTTTATAGGTTTGAAATCTTGTATGTTTTTTAGGTTTGTTAAACTTTTCACAGGTTTCATGCATGCTATAAATTCACTATTTTGATGGTGGATCATGACTTTTTTACAGGGATTTTGTTCCCAATCATGAAGCCATGAGGAATACTACGATCGAACTTCTTCCCAAGGGTGGCTTTAGCTTTGATTTTTGTAGGAGAAATGAAATGATTGCGAACAAAGGTGTTCAACCTCCTTCATCCTCCTTTGTTTCAGAAGACGAGAATGACCACTGTAGGCCTCGTTTTCCAAGATGGTTCCACTATTACTACTCAGTAGCATATCTTCATTTTATATTTGGTATCTATTGTTTTCTGGAAATTTATTGAACAATTATATTAGATTTAGTTTACATTTAAGAATGGTAAAGAAGGGGCTTGGAGTGTAAGAAGCTGAAAGTGGTAAATGAGCATTCATGAAACATTACAAGGATTGGAAAACTGGTAGATAGGATTTTTTTTATTGGAAAATCCTTGAAATAAAAATGAGGAACAATAATTTATGTCGTAGCCTTCCCCTTTACCCTCTCTCTCCGTGGTGTGTTGAATGAGCGAGTGCGACCCTCACCCAATTCTAGGATGAGTCTATAATCCCCTTAATTCACTCAACCATCCCTCACCCTCTAGGATGAGTCAGATAATAAGTGTGTCCTCTTGTTCTTTCAAATTTATCTCTAAATGGTTGATTCATTGGATTAAACACTACATCTAGAATAAGAGGCATACTAGGTGTCTTTCCTTAGAGAAGAAGGATGAAGAATGGAAACCATTGTATTTGTTGGTATTATAGGTTTTAAACTTATTATAAATGTTTCCTTATTGTTTTCTTTGTATAATTATGTGCTTTCAGTGCAACATCTACATTTGGTTATGGATGTGCACATCTGAAAGGATATGTCGCAGAAGTGTCCCACCATACCACCCCGTAAAATGTTGCCAAGAAGCATTCTAGGATCTTGATGGATTTCACTAATTAGCCTCATGAACTTGTTAAGGCATGAGTGTAATATTGATTCATAGCTCTTGATATTGATAACCAAATTTTACCCTAAGATCGTTGAAAGTTGAAACAACCAGGGATATAGAAGGATCACAATGGGTGCTAAGCATCTGATGATCACTTTTTCAATGCACTGAATCTCTTCCACTTAATAAGAACAATGCAATCCTAAAGAGGAAATATTATTGCATCTTTAGGATTTTATAAGAGCTATAGACATATTATTAAATTAATCATCAGAAAATCTTTAATAAAGGGAAAAAAAATATAAGGGACATAAATTCAAGAACAAAAGGACTAGACTCTACTGAGAATAAAATCAAGAAACACATGGTGGACTAGACTCTACTCTGTTTTGATTTCCAATAGGCATAATGAATTCACCTCCACTCTATTTTGTTTCCATCATAGAATACAAATTCAACTCTACTTTGTTTTCAATCAGGTTTAAGAAGAAAATACAATCCACTTAGCTTCATCTTCATCTCCTTCCTTACGCTCTAGGTATAATTCTTATTATCATAGGAAAGTGGGGAAAGGTTTCTAACTTGTCTAAGTTTCGTGACCATTTGAAACACATAATATTGGTGTTGTTTCTAACAAAATGCATTTGTAGATTTGCAATGTCATCTATCGTGGCATGATAGCAGTGAGGCTACTCAAGGAATACTTGCTTCAGAAGACCCGACGAGTACAAGATGCAACTCAAGAATTGGAGTTCGTGGATTCCTTAGATACTAGCCTAATGAATTGAAAAAAAATCCACACTGCTTGGAAAATGACATTGCTTCTCAAGCCTACTGGTCATATCTTCAAACCATCCTTAATAGTCAAAGTGAGTATATTAACGATAATAAAAAATTGTGGGTATATAAAAACCATGGGTAATTTCTGAATTGGCCAAGCCTAATGGTCATAGCTCAGTTCTTATCTGACAAGGAAGGTGGTAATATTTTCCTTCGAGTTACTTTGGATGAATTAAAGTTTGCACTATCAGTTTTGGCGAAATCCAAAATTCTTGGATCTGATGGTTGGACTATGGAGCTATTCCTTAAATTTTTTTACTTTATGGGGAAGGAGAGGAATTACTATGAGCTGTTGAAGAATCAAGGATATCTAGTTCTGTCTCTTGAGCCTTAAACTCTACTTTTATTTCCCTCATCCCAAAGTCCTCTTCTCCAAAAGATTATTTAGATTTTCGACTGATTTCTCTACGTTGCTTTGTTTACAAGCTCATATCGAAAACCATTGCTCTCCATATCAAGACATTTCTATCAATATGTATATTTATGGAACAATTCATCTTTATAGAGCATAGACATATCATGGAAGCCATCGGAGTGGCTCAAGAATTTTTCCACAAGATAAAGAAAATGAACCAAAAAGAAATGTTTCTCCAACTTTACCTAAGAAAACCATATGATAGGGTTCATTAGGGATTTCTTAGACTTATTTTCACACATATTGGCCTTCCTTATAGGGTCATGAAATGGATCATGACATATGTTGTAACACCCCAAAAATTTGCAAAAATTTAAAATTTTCTTTGAGACATTAAATGTTGAGTAAAAGCATCACAATGCTAGTATAACGACTAGTATTAGTTTAGTTAGCATTTTACATTACAAGACAGGACATAAAGAGAACTTAGGAGTCATTTTTTTTTGTTAATTGTGACTAAATATTACATAATTACTTACTAACTATAAAACACCTGCTACTAACCACATCCAACCCGTGTTGAAATTCAATCTAAAAAGTTCATGAGTTAGAGACTTATTGAATTGAGATCAACTGCTTAATTTCCAGCATGTGTATGATTCTGATAGTTGTTTTCTTGTCTTCTTGAAAGGGGTTTGAGGATTTCCCATGGCTTACTTATCTTTCTCAATCTAACGCAAATTAAAATGCTTTTACAAGTCTTTACATGTAAATTTTACTTCTAGAAATGAGGTGTAAAATTTTAAAGTTCGAAAGACTAGAAGGAGTAAATTAGGAAGAAGGTCCTAAGATTTATTTTCAGTCTAAAATATTGAAAAGTAAGAAAACTCTTAGTTCCAAAACCAAGACAATTTATCTTGATAGTAGATTTGAGTTGGTAGGGTGCCTCTCTATTTGTAAGTTTGATGGAATGTAATTATTGACATGCTCTTACTTGTTTGAGGGTACTTAAACCCTATTACTTTCTACATATTTTATAACTTTGAAGTTGATTTTTGCTTAAACCTAGAACTTCCTAAGTTCTAACATTATTATAGCTAATTTTTATTTAACGATTAAATACTACTATAACCAAGACAAGGCTAGTCCATGCAATTATACCTTTCATGCATGAAATACATACTATCCTAAGTAAATTCACAATGTAAGTCATACAACTAAACAATGCATGTCATAATATATATACTATCCTAGTAATTATACAATACACAGAATACAAACTAATCTAGGCATATATATACTTGATGCACGATATAAACTATAACCTAACTTTGAAGCTTTGACCTAACAAACCATATCTTGTTTCATTGTAAACAAAATGTAGTAATATACTTGAATATATTATTTGGTATGAGTTTAACCATAAGTCACGATATTGTTTTCTTATACATAACATAAGCTTCAAAACTATATCAAAACCTAACAACCTTCATGGTTAGTGGATTACACGTGATAGAGGATAGTTGGAAAAAGGGTTTGGTGATAAACCCAAGGCACAAACCATTAACGCTTACCCTGAATACTCGTTGGTTCAATATTTGTTTTGTTTGTTTGGGTGGAGAGGCAAGCCGACAGGCTGCAGGCTCTTCGCACTCTGCAACTAGTGCCAAACCTTAACTAGTTGTGGCGTGATTAGACTCTGCATTCTACTCTCCTTGCCAAAACGTCTTCAGCATGTGCGGCCGTGTTAGCAACAAGTTGTAACTTTGGTTTCAAACCTCGTTTCAACAAGCTCTGTAAACAATTGGTAAGTCAGTTCAAAAACTTCTCAGCGATTTCATTTTCTATGTTTTACATTACGTAACCAAGCTTATCACTAACAGTTCGAAATTTTTTTGCATGTTGGGGCTGTAGGCGAAAACAAATCATCGAAGGTTGACTAATTTTCTGGAAACCAAGGGGTATGAGCAAAGGATTCAGGTAAGCCTTGAACCAATCCCTAAGATACCGTCTGGTGATATCGATGGTGCTAAAAGCTGTGGCGTTTAATTTACTGTAATAGTTGATAGCTTGTTTTGTTTATATATGGAGGAGGAGTTCGTATGGCCAATGTTAATTATAGCCCTTGGTTTTTTGTAAAAGAGTTACGGCTCTGGTAAAAAGATGATTTTTATAAACAGTTGTTTTAGAAAGGAATCTTCTTATAATTATTAGTTAGCTATGCTACAGAGATTATGACTCTTAAATAGATCTCTATTTAGCAAGAGTTTGTAAATTATTTTATAAAAACTGTAATTATCTTAGGGTTTATAAAGAAAATCATTTTGTTTAGACTGTTATCATTAAAAGAAACCATGTCTGCTATTTTGCTCGGCTTCTGTAGTTTGTTCGCGGCTATGGTAAAAATATAATTTAAGGTATTTTGGTTTTAAGAGACGAATCTTGTGACGACTATAGGTTATGTTGTTTGATGAAAATAAAGACCCTGTTAGAAATTAATTTGCTTCTAAAAGGTCAGAGCTTATGGCTATTTAAGAGAATAATGGTTATTATTTATTTACCTTTGTAAAAATAATTTGGGTGCACTACATGTTTAGAATTTATAAAGAGTGTTTACAATACTTGTGGTAATTTGATTTAAGGATAAGGACTGGGTTAAGCCATTTGTTGCGATTATTTTGCGCAATTGTTTTGTAAAAGATTACATAGGGTTTTTATTGAATAAACAGTTTTATAGTTAGGCTAAAATATTTACTTCTGTTTTTCGATATTTGTAAAAGTATTAGTTAGAAAAATAATAGTTTCTCCTTTAAATGGAGAAACTAGAAGTCTATCCTTTGATTTTCTTACTCTGTTGGATAAACTATGTTGAGAGATAGAATTTAATAAATATACAGTTTTACTATAATAATAATAGTATTATACTGATTGTTTACTATTTTGTTTTACTAAGCACTTGAAGGATTATAATACAATCATGTGATGTAAAATCATTCTATTTACTGCTTATCCCGAACTTACAGTGATAGATGATTTCACAGTAAACGGCAAGAAGAAAATCTATGCATTATGTATTATAAAATTTAGATATATATTGATAAATTAGGTATTAAAGTATTAGTCTAATAATTAATTTTATGTGCTAAGTGTAAGTATTTTGATTGTATTATTGTAATATTTAGTTTACTGTCTGCATATCAACAAAATTCAATTCAATTTATCTATGTAATAATCACTCCTATTTATCTCTAAACAAACCTTCCATACTAGAGTACTTCATCTCAGGATGAGTGGAAAAATACAGAAATGGATTTTATCCATCAATCCAATAATTCTAACTCTAGGTTCATTCATTCAGATAAACTTTAAACCAGTAATTTTCTTGAATAAAAATCAACTTAAACAGTTCTAGTTACAGAAACAATTTAGCCAAGTAATAACAGTAAATATAATCCTAACTACTTTCATTCCAGTACTTTTACTTGCATAAGGTAAATAAAAGAACACATTGGAACCTGATAACTTGTAGAGGAGACAAACATCCCAAGGAGCTCGTTCCAACCAACCTTTCCTGAAGATATCTCACTGCTTGTCTTAGGACCTTCGAGCCTTTCCACTGGTCTACCAGGCTAAAATCACTATGTAAAAGGATGGGCTTGATAACCCCTGTAACTCCACATAAGCAATTAACAACAATACTTCTACCCCCTACAGTAAAGAACTCATCTAACAAGATGCACTAGTTCTAAAAAAAAATCTTAATCACTCAAAACCACTTCTGACTTTCCCCTCATCGAATCTCTTGTGCACAATTCTCAACTTCAGAATTTTCACAAGGTAATGATTGAATAGCCTCCTACTGAATTCGATGGGTAAATATATGCATGCCTAGGTATTTTGGTTAGTTTTTCACTTAATAATCCACCTTCTCTTGTTCCACTTCCTTGGGGAACGTGACCACAAAATTAGGGAAGTTGCCTCCTGCAACAGCTAGAATTGGTTGAGGATGTTTCCATGTGTCAGTTTTCTCTCACCCAGTCTATTCCACCTAGTGAGTTAGTGGACACTCATTCAACAACCTCCTTAGGATATTTGTCTCATTTTTTATTTATTAACTAATAAAATATTCAATATAATTAATTAAAGTCATCCTTGACCCCACATGGTCAATAGTCACAAACTTTACAATAAAAATAAAATATAATGTCTTCTTTAAACATAAAATGTTATTGGAATTGGGGTACGTGACATATGTAACTTTGGTTAACTATGCAGTTCTTGTAAATGGTAGTCCTACAAATTTATTCATGGATTCCAGAGGTTTGCGACAAGGTTTCCCAATCTCCCTTATGCTATTATTACTAGTAATAGAAGGGATTAGCAGACTAATATCAAAATCTAAATCAGAGGGTCACATAAAAGGCATCAAGTTTGGGCTGGATCCGAAGATATCCCATTTTTTGTTTGTTGATGACATCATGTTATTTGGTATAAGATTAGGTTGTGAATGGAGATGCTTCTCTGACTTAATTAACCTATTCTATAAGGTCTCGGGAAATGTCTATCAACCTCTCCAAATCAAAACTACTTGAAAATAATTTGATATCTATTCAAATAGAAGAAATTAAAATTCTTTTTCCATTGCATGTTTCTTCTCTCTTTCAAGGGAAAATGTATATTGGCTATTTTATAAAGCCAAATGGATATGCTATTGGTGACTGGTTATGTTTAATTAATATATTTGAGAAACGTATAAATCATTGATGTTGTCGATGGTTATCTCTTGGAGAGAGATTAGTCCATGTTAAATCAGTTCTGGAAAATTTGGTGGTTTATTGTTTCTCTTTGTGCAAATTTCTAAATCGATTTTAAATGAGATTTTTCGTATGATTTTTGCTTTTCTGTCGTCAAGAAAATATGAGAAGTCCAAGATTCATCTTATGGAATGGAAAATTCTGGCATGTTCAAAGAAAATAGGGGTTTGGGCACATAAAACCATTTTCCTGTTCTCGACATCTCTTCTGGAAAAAGTTATATGGTTATCTACTTGGGGGAATAGACTTTGGATTTGAGTAATTCAGGAAAAATACTTTAAAAGGATGTCTATCTTCCAATGGATTCGATGCTCTACAAATCCCATTAAAGGTGTTTCAATCTTCTTGTCTGGTTTAATTAGTGCTTTTGATATCATCAGATATTGGTTGACGTGGTGTCTTAGAAATGGTCAGGAAATTCGAATTGGGATGGATCCTATCATTGGTGGGATAAATAATTATAATATTTTGAGCCAACTTCTTCAGTTTATTCATAACAAAGGATATTTCTTATTGAATCAAATCGTGATACCTTCTCACTCAAAAAATTCAAATCATGGATGGATTTTAACTGCACAATTAGGCCTATATAGGAATATGGCCACCGAGTGGACTATGTATATTTTAGGCCTTAAGAAAGGCTATATTTTCTTTTCGGATAAAAATGATTCATTAAAGTGCTATTACAACTGACAATCTGGTAATCTAAAAGCAAATTTAGCTTATCAATCATTCTTTGAAGATCAATCCTCTCTGGTGGGAAACTCCAAATGGTGGTTCAAAGTGATGTGGGATTGGAAGATCCCATATAAAATTGCATTGTTCATTTGGCTCATGCTTGAGAATCGTCCACTCACCTGGGACAATTTGTCGATACGTGGTATGTTTGGTCCCAGCCTATGCATGATCTGCGGCTATAATGAAGAATGAATCTCACATATTTTTGTTAAATTCATTTTCACCAAATATGTGTGGAATATTATTTCGTAGCTACGTAATTATTCATTGAATTGGGAAGGAAATTCATTGTTTGACTGCTTCATCAATTGGATGTGACTAGATTCCTTCTGGTGGACTATTCCCTGCTTTCTTTGCTGTGAAATTTGGAATATTAGAAACAAAAGGATTTTTTAAGATATAAAGCCTGGCATCTCATCTACGGTGTCTACGATTGTTAAAAATTTCTTTGAAAGCATTTCTCTTCAAAAACATCCTCTTCTTGTTTCCCTTGTGATTCATCTAGCCCCGGTTTTGAACTATGATAAAAAACATCATTCAGTGTTATGGCTCTTCTCAAGAAGAAAAATATAAATGTGGTGCTAGTGCCGCTCTCTGGATTGATAAATCTAGTTTTTATAAGCTAAGGATGTATTGTAGTCCTATTTCCAACAAAAAGGGCCTCATGGGTTTATGGATGTCATTATCTTTTCCTAAACATCTCAATTTGGATAGCCTCTACATTTATGGTGATTCAAAAGTCATCACAGATTGGGATTCTCACAAATGATGCATCAACATTATTCATCTCTCTTATTTCCTAGATCAAACTAGAATGTTGATTAGGTAGTTTAATGAGATCTCCTTCTCTCATTTATATAGAGTCCATAATCAACTTGTTGACTCTTTGTCCAAGGCTGCTTTTCTTATGGAGGTTTGTTTCATCTTCTTTGAGTTTTGGGTAGATGATGAGATGATCTTCGAAGGGAGCCTTCATATTTTCATTGCTTAGATGATTTAAGGGGATGTTTCCCTTCTCTTCTATCTATCTTGGCCTCTTTCTGGGGTTTTTTCTTTTGAGCTCCTTTCTCCTAGTGGAGGCGTTTGTCTATGCTCATTTTCTCTTTGTTTGGATTTTGGTGTTGTCAAATATTCCCTACTCTGATAGCATGTTAAAAAACAACTTAAAACTCATCCCACACACTTAGTTAACCTTTGATAAAAGTCTTCAATAGTCATGAAATTCATCACACATCACATGCATACATGTCTCATGTCACTGCTGATATATTGTAACTAAGTACATTTAGCAGCGGAATAAGTAAAAAACAACAGACTCTAAATACAAATTTGACAGTAATATTTTGGTTGAAAGACCTTGAAAAATACCAAAGGAGAAAACCAATCCACTAGGGAGAAATTTTATTAGCTCATGAAGGAAAATTTCTTAGAATTTACAATAATAATTTTCAACATAAAATATCATTATACTTATCTCACTTACTTATCCCAAACTCCTCCTAAAAAACTATGCCAACAAGATATCATGATTTTGTTGTTGTACTTCCCAGTACAATAGTAAAGACACCACTACATGATCATCTAATTATGTGCTATTTAGGATGCAAGTAAAGTATGACCCAGTACAAAATTGACTCCAACATTTAATGCACCCAATATTCCTTGATATGCATGCACTAACTCTAGTAGTACGACCTTGCTAATGCTCATTGTATGACCCTGCTAACACTACCGAAGATATTCCTCACTTTGCGTGCCACCCTCTCCTTGGGAAGTGCACCCCTTGAAGCTATCTCTTTCTTCTATTCTCCTTCAATATCCAACCCTCTCTCTCTTTCTTGAAACTCGTGCCTCTCAGACAAGGTATTCTCCACTCTCTAAAAATTCTCTCTTGGAATGCATGTGTCTAAAATATCCTACTTCAATTATTATTAATGGTGAGAATGACTATGTCTCTTCACTTTTCGAAGTGACTTTGTCTCTTCACACGACCAAGTGACTCTTTACTTTCCATGGGCTAGAAAAATTACACTTTCGTACAATAAAATAATTTTCGTTCACACCCCGAAGGGACTTTTCACTTTTCACACCCACAAGTGACTCTTCATTTTCATTCACACCCCCAAGTGAATCACACTTTAATACAAAGTCACATTAAATTTATAACTCTAAATTTAATGGCTAGGAAAGTTACATAGGTCCTTTATAAATTCCTAAATACCAAGCAATGTAGAAGACTAAATTTCAATAAAGCTAATAGTTGGGAAATTTGATACCACTCTGTTTGCTAAATCCACTGAAGAATGCATAGAAATTGCATCCTCTAGTTACGTCTTTGACTCACATTCATGACCATGAACCAGAAATTAAGTCCAGTCTCCAGTCTCTCACTCTTCAGGTTTAGCTTCCTGTCAGGCAAGGGTTGACTCTTTCTCCTCAAATCAAATTGGATAGATTAGTGAATGGATGGATGAGTGAAGAATAATAATAATTTGAATGAATTACTCCCAAAATAGGGTGAGATAGATACACCCATGAAGGACTAAGTTACTTTACCATGTAACGCCATCAACTAGATGGAAAACTCATTGAAAGGCTGACTAAAAGAATCACAAACATGCTACTGCGCCATCCGTAATTGACATGTAATTTAAGGATGAAATAAATTGGATTGGTTGCTTACACAATAATCAATTTCCATTCCCAGTTCCACAGGGTGACTACACAACGTTTTCATAAGGAAACTCAGACTCCCGCCTTCCTTTCCTTAAGGCAATAATTGTCTTAACTACCTTCCTCTTGGAAGCATTAAATTATTGGGGTACATGAGTCAAATGACATTTGATGGCTCAATAGTCCTATCTAGGACACTTGGATGTCATCTATTTGCTTTATGGATTCAATACATCCCTCCCTAACCTTAAGATGATCATGCCCCTTTCTCTTGTTGACTTGCACAGTGAGCTGTGAAATTATTTATTATCTCTTATACATGTACATTATATTTATATTGCTACTACATTTGACCAACGCATGGTTTACTAACTATATACCTTGTTTATGTTCACAATATATTCAAGATGTCCATGGTAAAACATTTGCACTAAGATCCTCACCAAGTTCCATAAATTACATCAATATTACATTAGTTACATAGTTTATGTCAAAGATCAAAATTAAAAACATGTGACATGTTTAATAAATCCTCTACATATATATAACACATATCTTCAGTAACGTATTATTTCGCTTCCCTCTACACAATTAAGATCTACATTTCTATGAGATATTCCAAATATAAAGCACTCAAATTCCTAAAAGTTAATCCTTTCATCACTTTATTACAACAAGAATGTTGGCTTCACTATAATTAAGATCCTTCTAATTAACTTAAGAAAATAAAAATATTCTTAAGTATAAGACATGGTTATTATTATCATTTTTATATATGTTTGGAATGTTCTTTATTTAAGATATACCAAGTCAAGACCTTCTAATTGAATTAAGAAAATGAAAATAGGGTTAAGTATAAGATATGGTTATTATTTTTATATACACTTAGAGTTTGTAAAAAAAATTAGTGGATATGGTGTAAGTAATATATTTATTGGTTGATATGATAAAAATAATAATATTGTCAATTTTAGGTAGAGAAAACTGTTAAGATTGGTTTCATTTTGAAAGGCGAATCGCGATCAAAACCCGCTGCTTTTGGAAGGCGAAATCTAAATCCAACCATGCTAAGGGTTGGTGTGGCCCAGGTCGGGTGTGATCCATGGGTGGTTTTGATGGGTTAGATACCCCTGGGTTGTGGTTTCTTAGACCAAGGGCTCACCCAACAAGTCAAAGGGAATTGGAACAAAAAAAAGAAGATATAAATAATAATATTTGTTGGTTGAGTAATAGGTTAGGATGTGGAAATCTATCACTTTTAGACTTCACAACATCTAAATAAATTTAATTTTTTTACATCGAAATTTTTTCTTAAATGGAAATAATTTTTCTAGAAGTTATAGTCCAACTTGTTTGATAAGAATTTTGACCATGAAACTTGGAATTTAAAAGTTTTGATCCATTTTAAGACAACTTGGATCATCAAAATTTTGAAAAAAAAGGTGGAAATTTGCCTCATTGCAACAAAAATAAACTCATTGGATGGTTGAATTTGTCTACATTTTAACTCACTTACTCACAACCATGTAAATGATTTTCTTTCAACCAATGTATCTCCATTGTAATAACCCTTTCCCCTTGTTGAATGGTTTCTATTTTTATTATTATTAAATACTGTTTGTCAAAAGTTTGTCAATTATTGGATAATTTTAGTTAATTGCACTAAGAATATCGAGGTGCATCTAAAACCCAGTTTGATATATTTGTTGTCATGTTTGTCACATAGTTAATATAGTGGTCCTTAACCTCAAAAATCGAATCACAACAAAGATATAGAACACTTCAAAAGAAACCAAAAGGCATTCACCATAAGAATAACGCAAAGATATAGAGTACCCTTAAAGTAGGGTAACACCATCAAATACTCCTTAAGGAAGGAATCAGTCCTCAAGACACACTTGTATGATAATCATCTTCAACATGGCTAACACAATAATAATCATGTCTATTTATACTTTCTCATGAGTATATTTAGGGGTATATGCCTTATTATTATATTATTTATTCTTACTAACCCCCAACCATCAAGTGGGCCATATTACATTATTAATGGCCACATTGCATTAATTATTCCCATTTGGTACCCATTTCTATTGATGTATTTGTAACTTCGGAATGTATTCACTTGTATATCTTATGTATTGTACCCCGATGTTTATTTTGGGAAGTATTTGGAATGTAATTGAGTCATGTTATACCCCGATGTTCCGATCAGGAGATTCAATAATGTAAACAAGTCATGCAAAGTCATAAATTATAACCCTCCTTATTGATCAAGGGTTGAAGTCCCCACAGTTGTGGGTCCCTAGGGTTATTAGACTCTCCTAGAGAAGTTGTCCCTAGTGACTTATTGTCAAGTTGAGAATTAGTATAAATAGAGAGGGAGCCTCTCTATTTATCACACAATCATATTCATTCACTCACACTCAGTTGTAGTGCATAATTGAGAGAGAGAGAGAGAGAAGAAGTTGGGACAAGAGAGAGAGAGACTACTGTTGTTGGGGGATCATCTTATTGCCTTTGGGTTTTACTTTTGGTGCTGATTCTATCTCTGAGGAAGTTGCGGGGTTTTCTCATTTATGGTTTCCCGGAGGAAAATATTTGTGTTCATTGTCTCTTGTGTTTGATTGTTGTGCTTGTTATTCTCCCAGATAAGATCCTAAGATCATATAGCTTAAATGTTAAAAATCTAACATGGTATTAGAGTTAACCTGAGAAGAAGACACTATGCAGCTGCGAAAACTAGGGCTTCCTAATTTTTGGATCTATCTCCACATGTTTTTAGCAAAAGGAGGTTGGGATGACTCTCCTCTCCAGGGCGCATCTTTCTGTCGAAGTAGAATCTGATTCTAAGCATTTTCAGTTTTTGACCTGACACTACTACCGGAAATTAGGGCTTTCCACAGAAGTGAAATTTTTTAGTGATCCTAGGACTGGATTGATCTCCTCCCCAAAATCAAATTTTAGAGATCAAGATCAAAGTTTTTGGTTGGGTAGAACTCTGGGAAAGTCAAACCCTAATTAGCTCCTGAACTAGAAAACCAGCTCTACAGAAATTTAGCTCCAGATCCAATTCTGACATCTTAACCTGGTAAAATCTAAAATATTTTGAATTTCCATTTGAGGTTCTCTGTTAAGATGTCTCATCATACCAAGCTTGATGAAAAGCTTGAGGGAGCTGATAACTTATGAGCTTAGAATTATAGGATCTCCCTGGTCCTAGAAGAAAATGAGTTGGACTCTTACATCAATGAAGAGCTTCCAGTTCTAAAGGGAGATGAGGCTAAGGCCTTACACAAGAAGAAATTGGTCATGTATAAGAGGATTATTGCTGATTGAATCAAGAATCACCTCATACCACAGGTGTTCTCTCTAAAGAAACCTAAAGAGATGTTTGATTCCCTGACCAATTTATTTGAAGGGAAGAACATAAATTGAAAGATTACTCTAAGAAACCAATTGAAGAATGTAAAGATCTAGAATGCAGAGACCATCCAGTATTACTTTGTAATGTCCCCAACCCTCCGACTGACGAAGAGGACGCTACCAAGGCGTTAACCATCCA
Organism: Pseudotsuga menziesii; assembly: GCA_001517045.1. Lineage (NCBI taxonomy): Eukaryota > Viridiplantae > Streptophyta > Pinopsida > Pinales > Pinaceae > Pseudotsuga > Pseudotsuga menziesii. Next base: position 55,262 of record LPNX010910789.1, on the reverse strand, counting down.
GGATAAGAGCCCCATGAACATGTACAATCATAAAATGGTGAAATGCTGAAACATAATGCTTTGAACTAAAACATGCATACATGATTAATTATCATACACAGCGGAAGCAACATACATTCATACAAGCATTCAACATGTTCATCGTGATCATTAACAGTAAATAGGATCGCAGAAGTAAAATAGACAAGATTACTTATCTTTATAAAGAACTCATTCCGCAACTAGCTACGTCGCTATAACGTTCCACCCAACCATAGGCTAGAACGCTCCTAAATCTCTCAGCAATGCCGACACCCCTGAGCAGGGCATGACTCCCCAAGGAATAAGGAACTAACAGGCTTACACATAGCCAAGGGTAACAACACCACAAGGGTACACAGTTCAGCCAAGGCAACACGGTTGAGTTTATCAGGCGAACAACAGATCAGCCAAGCCAACAGAGTTGGGTTTATCAGGCCATCCAGGAGGTGGGAAAGGCTAATGCTAAGCTGGTGAGCTCACTGAAGAGCTACAGACACCAACACCAGAACTAGCCTGGATTCTAGAACACCCACACACACACCCAACACAAGGAAGTCAGTCCCTTCTCTGCAGTGCAGTCCCTCAGACCCTGATCTTCCCTCCAGTGCTCTTCAGGGGTTATGGAGAAGAAATCCAGTTCAATAGCTTTGTCCGTGTGGTTCTCAACCCACTAGGTTTATCAAGCACCTCAGGCCCTCATTCACTAACCCAAAACAGTCTGGGGACAAATCCGGTGCACGCATGCAGCCAAACAACTATTCAAGCATTTACATGGAAAAACACAGTCAAGCCATCGTGGCAAACAATAGCTAACACACTCACATGAACCCACATCAAACCGATCTTCAATACCATCATTGTGAGACTTACACAGAACAGAAAATGGTCAAAAGACACGGCCAACATTCATAGATCAACATGGATTCACAGGAAAAATCACCCCGATCTTCTACCAATGCCGCATTGTAGGTAACTCAGTCAACAATGCATGGGGAAAACTGCTCCCATCAATCAGTGGGAAAAATCCCAATAATTTCCGTTGGGATCCGCTATGCTGGATGAAAAAAATACATAGTCCAATGCATGGAGGCAAACTCTTGGTTCTCTATGCAGATGGAAAGAACAGAATTACAGACTGAAAATTAGCACTAGAGAGAGGAGGCGAACCCCAACACAATGGATGGTAAAACATTTTATCCCCGTCCTGCATGAGGAAGACGAACAACCATGATCCAAGGGAGTGGGTAGAACGGTCCCTACGTCGTGGAGAGGAGAGCAAGCGTGGGATTGGTAGTGGTCTTCTTGCCAGCCAATCGCTGCCTCAACTAACAAAAAAGAAATAACCAAGGGTGGTGGTGACACATAGTTTTCCCCTGTGACTCAATGTTCCACATCCCCCCCCTTTTCCTTATCCTTTGGAATCATGCCCCTTCTCAATTTAGTTGCTACGAACATAGCTGGTTGGGTTATTTAATTAAAATGCGTGTTTACATGATGCCACAATTAAATATATGCCACGTGTCCCGATATACCATCGGTGACCATTCCTAATAGGAAACACAAAATAATCAAATCTATGGTGGGGCCTTGGCCTTTAGCTCTGCACCAAGATTATTTACAACATATGTATCCTTTGTACTTTAACACAAGAGGGGTTAAAACCGGGGTATTACATACTTTACAAGGGTCTCTCAGATCAAGGAACAACTGGAAGCAGTAGATGAAGAAGTAGAGAATGCAGAAATTGTGATGACCACCTTGAATGGTCTCCCTAGGGCATGGGACTCTTTCATTCAAGGGATCTATGCCAGAAAGAAGCTAGCCAATTTTAGCAGACTGTGGGAGGAATTCTCACAAGAAGAAGCTAGAATATTAGCATGAGAAGAAAATATGGGAAGTGAAGATCAAGCTCTCACAGTACAATCCAAGAAAAGAAACACTAGAAAGTCTAACAAAGATTTGTCTATGTACATTTTCTTTACATGTGATGAAAGAGGACACCTTGCATGAGATTGTCCTAGAAACAAATATAGATCTTACAAGAGGAAGGGAAACAAGAAAAGACATCATGCTCATGCTGCAGAAGATGATGAGCCTTCCAAGAAGAGAATCAAACAAGAAAGTGATGATTCTTCAAGTGATGAAGAATATGTTTTGATTTCTGCTCTCATTGGAAACATCACACATGGAAGCTACGATTGGCTTATAGACAGTGGGGCTTCCAAACATATGAAGATATTCAAAGAATCATTTGTGAAACTATCAGAACATGAATCACCCCACAAGGTGAAACTTGGGGATGACTACCAATATCCAATAAAAGGTAGTGGAGAATCCTCCTACAAATTAGACTTTGGAAAGTCTATGAAAATGAAGGATGTCCTATTTGTACCAGGACTAAATAAGAACCTTCTCTCCATCTCTGGATTAGATGCAAAAGGTATAAGAGTTGCATTTATAGATGGTCAAGTCATCATGTGGCCAAAAGGAAAGACTATTGACGATGCCATAGTAATTGGAGAACAAGAGGGAGGAATATACAGATTAAAGGGCCAACCAGAACAAGCTTTGGTTCATGACTCAGTAGAACCAAATGAACTTTGGCATAGAAGGCTTGCACATTGCACTATAGGGCACTACCACTTGCAAGAAAAGCTACTGAAGGTCTTTCAGAAATACAAGCAAAACATGAAGGAGTATGCAAGGGATGTGCGAAAGGAAAGAACAAAAAGAAGACATTTCCAAGTAGCGAAAGCAAGGCTAAAGGAATCTTGGAAATCATTCACTCTGATGTATGCGCTCCGATGTCATCCATTTCATTAAGCGGGTATGTATACTATGTTTCTTTTATTGATGATTTTTCGAGGAAGACATGGATATACTTCATGAAAAACAAAGATGAAGTATTCAACAAGTTCAAGGAATTCAAAGCCTTGATTGAAAACTACACAGAAAAGAAGATCAAGATTTTCTGATCAGACAATGGTGGATAATTCACATCAAATGAATTCAAGGAATTTTGCAAAGATTCAGGGATTAAGAGGGAGTTGACCACTCCATATAATCCAAAATAGAATGGGGTTGATGATAGAAAGAATAGAATGATCATGGAAGCTGCAAGGGCAATGCTTCATGATCAAGATCTTCCCATGCATCAATGGGCAGAAGCTGCTAGAACAAATGTGTATGTACATAACCATACTCCACATAGAGTGTTAACCCAAAAATCCCCCACTCAGCTCTCAATGGCCTACACCACCCAAGGCCACCATCTCACAACCCTCATATCACTCCATTAGACCCCCACACCCTCAAAATAGCCTAAGGATGAAGAAAAGGGCTTAAAAACCCCAAAAAAGAGCCCAAAACACTCTCTTAGGAGCTAAAGCCCTCAAAAAGGGGATAAAACCCTAAAAAGAGCTAAAGTTAGGGAGGAAGGGGCTAAAAGCCCAAAAAAGGGGCTAGAGCCTGGACCAAGGCCTAAAACCCTAAAACCCCTAAAAAAAGCTATAAAAGGAGGGTGGGGGGTCACTCTCAAACAACTTCTCCCTTGTATACTGTTATGTTTCCCATGGATTCCTTGAGACACATTTGCCTCTCAAGCCACCCACACTCCCTCTCCTCCATTTCCATTGAGCCATAGCTCCCCCATCCAAGAGAGGTGCTTCCACAAGCTAGGGCATGGTGGCCCATTTCCACCAGAGAAGGTATAGCTTGTCATTCTTGTTTTGTCCATTTGCTTTTTTGCTTTCTAACCCATGTTTCATTTCCAGGTTTATGTTTAACATTTTTTTGTAGGTATTTCAATCTATTGTAGCTTAGGATTTTTTTGCAGGTCTTAGGAAGTGAAACCCTAACCCTTGTTTGCAGAGGGGTTCACCATTGCTTCTCTTCTTTCTGTTCTTAGTTTAGTTTACTGTTCTATCTATTTACATTCCGTTTTTATTTTCAGCATTTATCCACGCAGGAACCTACCCTTCTGTCCTATAGACAGAAGGGAGCCATTCCTTCCCCTCTAGCAAGGAGAAATCCCTGCGACATAGAGTACTCGAGAACAAGACACCTGAAGAGGTGTTTTTCGGCAAGAAACCATAAGTTAGTCATCTCAGAATATTTGGCTGTCTAGTGTACATACACATTCCAAAAGAAAACAGGACAAAATTAGATCCTTCAGGAAGGAAGGGTATATTTGTGGGATACTCTGAAAGCTCGAAGGCTTACAGAATATACTTCCCAGGATTCAAGAAGATCGAAATCAATAGGGACGTAACATTTGACGAAGACTCAGCTTACAACAAATCCAAAAAGAGACCTATTGAAGAACCTAAAGAACAGAAGTACCGAGAATTCATGACACAACCATGAATGAAGCAATTCCAGAAGAAGATCAAGAAGTAGAAGAACCTCAAGAACCTGTAGATCCACCTCAAGAAAAGAATCCTCACAAGAGGAAACCTACTTGGGTACGAGAAGCTATCCAAGGAGCAGAAATATATGGGGCTGCAGAAGAGATACATAGAGAAAGGAAAAGAACTAGGTCCTGCTTCGGTTATGTAGCCTTATTATGTGACTTCATTGACAATGAACCTTCCAACTATGAAGAAGCAGCAGAAAAGAAAGATTGGAAGGATGCTATGATCGAAGAGTATCAATAGATCATGAAGATTAATGTTTGGGATGTTGTCCCAAGACCAGAGGGGAAGTGTATTGTGACTTCCAAATGGATCTATAAGATCAAGCATGCTGTAGATGGTAGCATAGAGAAATATAAAGCAATATTTGTGGCTCGTGGTTTCTCCCATAAAGAAGGAACATATTATGAAGAAACTTTTGCTCCTGTAGCCATATATACTTCCATCATATCAATACTTGCTTTAGCTGTAGTAATGAAGTGGAAAGTACACCAGATGGATGTCAAGACAGCTTTCTTGAATGGTGTAGTTTAGGAGGAAGTATATGTGGAGCAGCCACTCGGTTTTGAGGCACATGACAGAGAGACTCATTTGTGTAAGTTAAAGAAAGCCTTGTATTGTTTGAAATAGGAACCCAAGACATGGTATGACAGAATTGACAGCTTCCTTTCTAGTTTGGGCTTTACCAAGAGTAAAGTGGATTCCAACCTTTACTACAAGGTTGAAGAAGGGATCCCAGTGATACTCCTATTGTATGCAGATGATCTATTTGTGACAGGTGAGGATGGGTTGATTGCTGATACAAAGAGGAAGCCTGCTGCCGAGTTCAAAATGAAGGACTTGGGTATGATGCACCATTTTCTAGGCATGGAGGTGTGGCAGAATGCAGATGGAATTTCCCTGGGACAAGGGAAGTATGCAGTAGAGATCCTGAAGAGGTTTGGTATGATGGTCTACAAGGCCATGACCACACCTATGGCATTGAACCTAAAGCTATTTAATGATGCTTCATCAGAAGCGGTTGATGCTACAATGTATTGACAGGTGATGGGGTCCTTGATGTACCTAATGAATACGAGACCAGGTATTTGCTTTGCTGTGAACACATTGAGCCAGTTCCTGATGGATCCGAGACATGTTCACTTGATTGCTGCAAAGCATATTATGAGGTACCTGAAGGGTACAGTTGATTATGGGCTCAAGTATGAGGCGAATCAGAAGATTAACCTGGAAGGTTATGTGGATTTGGATTGGGTAGGCAGTGCCATTGATAGAAAGAGCACTTTAGGGTGTTGCTTCAGTATGGGATCAGGTGTGATCTCGTGGTTTATCAGGAATAAATACTGTGTGGCACTAAGTACAGCTGAGGCAGAGTATGTCGTAGCTTCTTCGGCTAGTTGCAAGGCAGTGTGGCTGAGAAAGTTGTTGTCTGATTTATTTGATCTTCAGATGGATGCTACTTGTATATATTGCGACAACTAGAGCTGTCTGAAGCTATCGAAGAACCCAGTGTTCCATGACAAGTCAAAGAATATTGAGATCAAGTATCACTATATCAGGGATATGGTGTAGAGAGGAGCAGTGAAGCTCCAGTATGTTGTGACGGATGAGCAGATAGATGATGTACTGACCAAACCATTAGCTAGAGTAAAGTTTGAGTACTTCAGGGAGAAGCTTAGTTTTCTCTAGATAAAGTTTCCCTCCAAAGGGAATTGATGTGTCTGTTGGCCCTTTTGACATGGTGGAAGCTTGAGCTTCACATGGTCAGATGTAAGTGCAGATATGATCTGATGTGATTATGGGTTGTGTTACCACATGATTAGCGTAGAGATATTCTGATGTGATTGTGGGTTGTGTTACCACATGATCAATGCATAGCCATTATGATGTGATTGAGGGATGTTTTCCCACATGATCAGATATAAGTGCTGAAGGCCATTCTATGGGAGAATGGAGGCACCTGGTCAGTTACTAGGAAACTGATTCAGTTTGGGACTGAAATTCAGCTTAGTGCTGAGAGGCCATTCTCTGGGAGAATGGAAGAACCTGGTCAGTTACCAAGAAATTGATTCAGTATGGGACTGAAACTCAGCTTAGTGTTGAGAGGTCATTCTCTAGGAGAATGGAGGCACCTGGTCAGTTACCAGGAATTTGGTTCAGTCTAGGATTGACACTCATCCTAAAGTTGAGAGACCTTCTGACATGATGAGGTCGATGTAAGTGCAAAGCCCTTCTAACATGATGAGGTCGGATGTAAGTGCAAAGCCCTTCTGACATGATGAGGTCGGATCTAAGTGCAGAGCCTTTCTGACATGATGAGGTCAGATATAAGTGCAGAGCCCTTCTGACATGATGAGGTCGGATGTAAGTGCAGATCCTTTCTGACATGATGAGGTCGGATGTGAGTGTTGGGATTTTCTGACATGGGTTTTGGATGTGTTCCTCCCATGGTCATATGTGAGTGTTGGGCGTTCCTTTCTGACATGGTTCATTCCATGGTCAAATGTAAGTTTTGGATGGTCATTTCTGACATGGTTCATTTTATGGCCATATATAAGTGCTAAAGACGATGAATACCTACATGAAGGCTAGGCCTACAACCAACATGAAAAAGGGTTGGCTCTGTAGAAATTCCTGTGACGAGTAGAATTGAGATAGTACCAGTGATGATGACCCAGTGATGATCCAGCAGTGATAATCCATATCAAGTGATGATCCAGACTTGATGTTGATCCAGTGATGCTCCAGATCAAGTGATGATCCAAACTCGATGATGATCTAGTGATGATCCATATCCAGTGATGATCCAGACTTGATGACTTGACAATGAATATGACTTGAAGATTAAGATATGATGATCCAGATGATACATAGAAGAAGACTTATTCTGATAAATTGTGTCGAGAGAATACCTTCCTAGTTAAGAGGGAGTGTTGAGGTATTTGTAACTTCAGAATGTATTCACTTGTATATCTTATGTATTGTACCCAGATGTTTATTCCGGGAAGTATCTGTAATGTAATTGAGTCATGTCATGCCCCGATGTTTCGATCGGGAGATTCAATAATGTAAACAAGTCATGTAAAGTCATAGAGTATAACCCTCTTTATTGATCAAGGGTTAAAGTCCCCGCAGTTGTGGGGCCCTAGGGTTATTATACTCCTTCAATGACGTAAACAAATCATGTAAAGTCATAGAGTATAACCCTCCTTATTGATCAAGGTTTAAAGTCCCCGCAGTTGTGGGGCCCTAGGGTTATTAGACTCTCCTAGAGAAGTCGACCCTAGTGAGTTATTGTCAAGTCGGGAATTAGTATAAGTAGAGAGGGATCCTCTCTATTTATCACACAATCATATTCATTCACTCACATTCAGTTGTAGCACATAACTGAGAGAGAGAGAAGAAGCTAGGACAAGAGAGAGAGAGGCTATTGCTGTCAGGATATCATCTTACTGTCTTTGGGTTTTACTTTTGGTGTTGATTCTATCTCTGAGGAAGTTGCGGGGTTTTCTCCTTTATGGTTTCCCCGAGGAAAATATTTGTGTTCATTGTCTATTGTGTTTGATTGCTGTGCTTGTTATTCTCTCAGATAAGATCCTAAGATCATATCGCTTAAATGTTAAAAATCGAACAATTACATATATTTTTCCCATTTAGGTATCCATTACATCCTTTATTCCCCTTGGATACCTCCTTAGGTAACCCATACTATCCTCCCCTAGATATATAACAGTTAATGCTTACACGTCATCTTAAAAAAATATAATACTTATAACAAATAATAGTAATTATATATGTTATCCAAATATCAATACAAATGCAAATAAAAATATATACAGATATGAAATAGAGAGATTTGACATGTACACTTAATTACGTTGAAGGTGTTAAACAATGGAGACAAAGTGTACCAGATTCCTCGTCACTCCATCGAATGGAATTTGGACACATGTGTCGTCAATCTAGCAAATGGAAGTTGGATAGGTGTCTTACATGTTTGGACAACTGTTTTGTTAACTGGGTTTTGATGCAACCTTATTTCTTAAACTGAACTGGATTTCTAGTTTGTTCCTTCATCGTCCGTCCTGCGCACGACTGCATTGATAGATCATGTGATTTTTTATCTTACAAGCTTCAGGATTCAGGATTGACAAACTGAGAAATGGCTTTTGAAAGATATTTTGCATTTTTTGACTGGTGTTTTGTTATAATTAACGCGTTTTCCTTTTATTTTAATATTTCCAATTGGAGGTGTATTATGTCTAGGCTGGAGGAGATTGCCCAATTGTTTCGGTTTAGTTTTAAGAAATCGAATGAATAGAAGGTGAAGTTGTAGGGCTTAGATCAGGGGTGAAAGGGACGTTTGTTAATTGACGCCGAGATATTTGAACTCACACCCTCTCTCTTCGTGGTGGATCTTCGAAAGACTGGTGGGAATACACTAGAGTATAGTAAATTCTATAACCAAGATATGAGGCCCTCCTCAAAGACATCATGTGGACATGGGATGACAACAACATCTCTTAATAGAAAGAGGTGAAAATTACTAGAAAGAATAGAAGTAAACGTTTGATATTTGCACCATTTTTAGCTCAGCACCATAGCTAAAAATATAAAACCCAAGTGACAAATTTCTCTTTCCCGTTTGTCGCTATTTAGGGTTTGGAAGGTGTTAAATTGCAAAGAGAGTCCCTCTGATTTTCAGAGGTTGCAGGGTATACTCAGTCTTCATTTTACAGGTTTGAAATTATTTGCACCATTTTTAGCTCGCCACCACGACAACAAAAAATATAAAACCCAAGTGACAGATTTCTCTTTCCCCTTTGTCGCGATTTAGGGTTTGGAAGGTGTGAAATTCCAAAGAAATCCCTCTGATTTTCAGAGTTTGCGGGGTATACTTAGTCTGCATTTTACAGGTTTGAAATCTTGTATGTTTTTTAGGATCATTAAACTTTTCACAGGTTTCATGTGTGCTATAAATTCACTATTTTGATGGTGGATCATGAATTTTTTATAGGGATTTTGTTCCCATTCACGAAGCCATGGAGAATACTGCGATTGAACTTCCTCCTAAAGGTGGCTTCAGATTTGATTTATTTAGGAGAAATGAAATGATTGCGAACAAAGGTTTTCAACCTCCTTCATTCGCAAGATGAGAATGACCATTGTAGGCCTCGTTTTCCAGGTCAGTTCCATTGTTACTGCTAAGTAGTGTATCTTCATTTGCTTATGTTGTTTGTTCCCTTATTATCTTCGATATCTGATGTTCTTGTTAGGATTATTAATCCTCCCTTGGTCAAATGTCTATTAGATTAATTATTGCCTAACTTAGGAACCTTAAATTAATTAAATGGGTTCACTAGTGCAATTGGGTCCACATGGCCGAATGGGGACACATGTACTAGTCATTGAAGTGTGGGGAATACTACTAGAGATTAAATTCCACTTACTGCATGTGCATGCATCAGTTAGGGCACCTCCTAGACCAATCCCTACATTTTAGGAGCCAGTGGGAGTCCTGGCACCAACTTACTTCAGTCAGTTGGTGTTAGCACTAGTTAGTCTTAGTTATCCCTCAGTTACAATTAGTTACTTCACAGTCAGTTAGGCTAGCACTACTAATGCATGGTTGCATGGGGAGGAGCGCTTTTCCTACCTACCTTACTCTCAGTTGCACTGAGTTAACTATTTGTTACTGCTTGTTGGAGTTATTGGTCATTGGGTAGTTGTCTATTTGGACTTCGATATTGATTGGGAGACCTTGAGTTAGAGATTCAGTTAGATATAGTCTTATCCACTTGGAGGATTCGAATTCATTACTCATGCATTCGAATTATACCTATGTAAACTACATTATACACCAGATATTATTATGAGGAATATACTGTAAATTCCTGAGCAATAATTGTCCATTTCATGTGTGGTTTGTTTTGATTAGTTTGTATGTTCATTATCCATTCAATTTCTACAAACATTATCATAACTCTCTACTTGAATATCTAAATGGCATTAAAATTCTAATATGGTATCAGAGCCTTCTTAGGCAAGTTTCATGCTTGTTTCTCCTCATCGAACATCATAAGCAACTGGGTTTCCATAGAAGTCCCCTATGAAAATTTGCTAGCTCTAGAGAGGGCGTGACGAACCCTGAAAACATGTTCATGTCTAGAGGAAAAGCATGATTCTAACAATTCATATGTTTTAGTGTTATTTGCAGTGAAATTGACAAGTGCTGTTAGGAATTTTAGACACTTAGGAGTTAGTTAAGATCAACTTGTGTAATATATTCGTTAGGTAAAGTGTGTTTCTTTATTATGCATTAATATGCATTTGTAAATATTCTAATCCGACGGTCATGATATGTTCTAGACATAAAGTGATCTGACGGTTCAACTTCTCTTAGATCATACCTACCATTGATCCGTGGCTTAACACCCGATTGGTCCATGATTTATATTTAAAGAGCATGGAGGGTCCCCGACTAGTTGATTAATTATGAGAAGCTCATATGTAAATTTCTTTCTTTTGCATAATAAATTGCTCCAAGTAGCTATTTGGTTGGGGCTGTGGACTATTTCCCTCTCGAGGGTTTTAACCATGTGACAAACACCAACGTATTGATCTATGATTTGTTTGTGTGAAGTGGTTGCTCTATGTGTTTCAATTTTTGGGAGTACCCTGTGTACCTGAACATGGTATCAGAGCATTTATGAAGAGACGTTTTCGGTTTTGATCAAGATCTGGAACCGGTGTTGTTGAAACTTTGAAAGGGTTTCTGGTTCTGGATTTTCTCTACATTTGTGGGATGTGGGAGCTATTCCATTGCATCCAGAGCATCATTTCCATTGGGAAATAGTTTTCGTTTCATCGAAAACCATTTACGTTTGTTTCAGAAACACCAATTTCGGCAAATATGAAGGTATAATGTTACAGTGATGGATTTGTTTAATTTTTTTTAAATATCTCATATTTTATTAGTTTTATTATTAGATATTTATTTTTTTAGTCTCGGACTGTTTCCTTCCTTGGCTTCATATGCTCTTTGCCGTGCACCTTGCACGATTGCGGTGAATCAGAAACAGAAAGGGAAAGTGTTTTTTCTTGTCTTCTCGGGTACTTATGCTCTTTGCTGTGCACCTTGTGCGATCACGACAAATCATAAACAACGAGAAAACTTGAAAACATAGAATTTTCGGGTAAGCTAACCAAGATCTAACCCAATTGTGTAGAAAAGTTTTTTTGGTTTTGTTTTTCGTTTTTTTTTTGTGATTTGAAGGAAAAAAAAGGCAAGCACAGAGAACGAGAAAAAAAAAACCCACTTCCTCTTTCCATTCTTTTACGTGCCTTTTAAACTTAGCTCACTTAGTCCAAAGTTTCTTTATTCCTTAATATGTCTTGAGTTCAAGTCTTATTAAACTACTTTTAGTGCATGCAATTTCTATTTTCAAGTTACTTTATTGTAAAAGTGTATCTCACTTAAATAAAATAAAAGAAAATGTGAGTCACTTAAGTCTTTTAATTAATTACCACACTATTTAAAGTAACATTATTGTAAAAGTGAACATCACTTATTCTACAAAAGTGATTCACTTAAAAGCAACTTTATTGTAAAGTGATTGTTAAATGTTGATCTTGGAAAGAGGGGTTCTTTTTTTTAGTTGGTCAAGTTAATATTTGCCACGTCACTATTAGGGACACCTTTAACATTTTCTTTGATCAAACATAACTTCATCATTTGGAATCATTTTTTAGTGCCGTTTTTTTTAAACAGCCTAATTTTTCGATCTCTTTGCATCCAAGCAGTCAGTTTCTATTCTTACAGCCATTATTTTCAGCTATGGCCACCTGTTGTGATATTATAATTACCAGTTATAACTATTTTTCATGGAAATCTCGTATGGAGGATCTCCTACAAAGTAGGGGACTTTTCAAAATTACCTCAAGGAAAGAAACAAAACCCACTGATGATGATAAGGAAATAAAATGGGCAAATAGATGTGATGAATCTCGAGGATTGATTGGGATGTTAATCTCTACTAATTTGCGATTCCACATATCTGGAATTAATGAACCTGATAAAGATTGAGAAAAGTTGGAATCTGTGTTTGGTAAACACAATGAAATTCAAGGTCATCAACTTGAAAATGAGTTGATTTTTTTGAATCCAAGTGATTTTTCATGCATTCAAGACTATTTATCTAAGTATAAAACTCTTAGACTCTTATGTGAAGAATGCAAGATTAAGAAAGAAGAAAAACAATGTATTTATCATATTCTTTCCAAACTTGGACCTGTATATTCTATTTTTGTATCTACATTCTACTCCATGAAAGAATCCTTGACTGTAGCTAGCTATCAAGAGCCTAGTCTTGAATCATTTTGTGATTTCTTAATTAGAGAGTAAGATAAGCTCATTCATCTTGGAATAATTAACAATGCATATACATCTGGGAAAGCCTTATTGTCCCAACAGAAAGAAAAGTCTAAGCCTCCCAAGAAACATAATTTTCGCAATAATAAGCCAAACAACAAGGGTCTCAAACCCTCTCAGTCAGCTCCTTCTTTAAAAAATGACAAAGGATCCAAGCCAAAAGGAAAGAAGACTGAGTGTTTCAAGAAGATGGCAGCCTTGGAAGCAGCAATGAAGAAGCACCACATCAGCCTAGATTCGTCTTCAGAATCTACCTCTCATAGACATGCACTTTGTGCTTCTAGTTACTCTTATACTGCATCTTCTTCTTCTACTTCAAATGAATGGCTCATTGATTCTGGAGCATCTTATCATATGTTTAAGGATCAAGCCATCTTCTCTACTATGCATGAATGTAACACCAAACAAATATTTGTTGGTGATGATAGATCTCTAAGTGCTGTAGGATCTGGAACAATTACAGTAGAAAATGGTCATTTCAGTGATGTATTATGTGTTCCAAAAATTTCCTGTAATTTGTTATCAGTCTATCAAATTACTCTTTTGGGTGAAGGTAAAACTGTGACGTTTACACCTCACCAAGTTGTAACTAAGGATTTTAAAAATCCTCAAAATATCCTTGCTACTAGAATTGTTGATGATATTACTAGGTTGTAAAAATTTAACAACTTTGGGTCATTACCTTTTCCTTCAATTTTTGTTGCTCATAGTGATAACTTGAGCAAACTTTGGCATGAGCAATTGGGTCACTTAAAGTATCACTCATTGCAAAAACTATGTAAAGACAATATGCTGATTGGTCTTCCGATGGTATCTTGTAAGGATGGTGTTTGTTCTGGTTGTGTACTCGAAAAACATCACCGGGACAGTTTTTACAAACGTGCCTCTTGGCACGCCTAGGTTCCCTTGGAGCTTGTGCATAGTAACTTGTGTGGTCCTCTTCCATCTGCTTCCTTTTCTGGTTTCAAATATTTCTTAACTTTCATTTATGACTACTCCAGATGCACTTGGGTTTACTTCCTAAAACTTAAGAGTGAAGTATTTAACATGTTCTTGTCCTACAAGGCCCTTGTTGAAAAACAATCTGGTCATCAAATTATTAAGTTAATATCTGACAATGAAGGAGAATATGTTAACAAAAATTTCACTACTTTCTGCACTAAATAGAGAATCCAACAACAACACACTGTTCCATATACACCACAACAAAATGGCGTAGCTAAACGGAAGAACCGCACTTTAAAAGAAATGGCTAATTACATGATCCAATCTAAGGGACTAACTCTTCAATATTGGGCTGAGGCCATAAATTGTGGAAATTACATAGTTAATCGCACACCAACTAAAGTTTTACAAGGTATAACACCGGAAGAAGCATGGAGTAAAATTAAATCAGATGTAAGTCACTTTCGTGTGTTTGGTTGTGAAGCATGGGCTCACAGTCTGGATGAAAAATGGAAAGCATTGCAGCCTAAAAGTGAAAAGTGCATATTTTTTGGATATTCAGAAGATGTAAAAGTGTGTTTCTTTAGTATCTATTAGTGTGCATTTGTAAATATTCTAATCCAATGGTAATGATATGTTCTAGACATAAAGTGATCTGACGGTTCAACTTCTCTTAGATCATACCTACCATTGATTCGTGGCTTAACACCCGATTGGTCCATGATTTCTATTTAAAGAGCATGGAGGGTCCCTGGCTAGTTGATTGATTATGAGAAGCTCATATGTAAATTTCTTTCTTTTGCATAATAAATTGCTCCAAGTAGCTATTTGGCTGGGTCCATGGACTGTTTCCCTCTCGAGGGTTTTAACCACGTGACAAACATTGGCGTATTTATCTATGATCTGTTTGTGTGAAGTGGTTTCTCTAGGTGTTCGATCTTTTGGGAGTACCCTGTGTACCCAAATAGGTGCTACGTAGCTTGAAAGAAGTATTTGCAGTCTCCCTTCCAGAGCAATTATGAGTTGTCAAACTCTTGAGCCAAGGATCCTCACAACTTCCAATTACCTTGATTGGAGAATTGATATGCAGCTGTCCTTGTGCAAGCATGGCTACCACAGGATAATACATGGATGGGAGGTTAAGCCTCATTAGCCGATAGAGCGGAACAAGTTCCAAAACCGTTGTGATGAAGCATTCGGGTACTTATGTACTTATATTTCCAGAGATATCCTCTTTCATCTAGACGCATTGAGGACTCCTAGAGAATCCTGGGAGAAGCTTGATAGCTTGCTTAACAAACAAGATGAGCTCCGGGGAAACATTCTGGAGAATGAGTTGGTATCTTTACATCCCAGCAGTTTCAAGACTATTGAGCAATTCTTCTCCAAATTTAAGTCTCTAGTGCTACAATGCAGACGGTGTGGGATAGAGTGAAAGGATGAGCAGAATGTCCTTTCCATACTCAACAAACTAGGTCCTGAGTACTCTGTCTATGTATCTGTGTTTCATTACAAGTGAGAAATCTTTCCTGATTGTAAAATTCCTTCTTTAGATTCATTCTCTGTGTCCTTAATTAAGGAACAAGACAAATTGATTCAAATGGGAGTCATCCATACTTCACAGGATCAATCTCTCTTGGTTACTGACTCCTCCAAAGCGCAATAAAAGGGGAAATCAAAGAAGAAGGAGCCCAAGGCAGCTGATTCAAAGCCTAAACAAAATCAGCAATATTTCGAAGGGGCCTCTGGCTCTAAGAAGAATAAATTTGAAAAGAAGTTATGTCTGTATTGTGAAAAGGGATACCATCTTGAAGAACATTGTATGAGGAAGCAACTTGATGAGATGTTCACTCTTCTCAAGCAGCACAATATTGCTCCTCCAAGAGCAAAGAAGCCTAATGAAGAAGCACTGACAAAAGATGTCAAAAGGTGTCATGCTTTGAAAGCAACTCTCTCTCCATCCTCAGGATACATTATAGATTCTGGAGCCTCGAACCACATGGTTTCCTCCAAATAATCCTTATCTACTCGTTCACTATCAAATGGGCCTAATATTCACATGGGAGATGATTCCCAGATTCCAGCAGAAGGAAGGGGCTCATTCAGAGAGAAGCATGGTGAGTTCAAGAATGTCTCATATGCGCCCTCGCTTGCTACTAATCTTTTATCTGTTTACCAGATGACTCATATAGGCTCTCCCAAGAGGGTCACATTTGATTCAGAATCAGTCACAGATTACAATAAAATCCGCTGGAAAGCTTGTAGAGAAAGGTATTGCAAATCACTCTACCAAACCTTATGAGTTTTTACATTTCTTTCCTGTTTCTCCTCCCACAAATTTATTGCCTTATGCTAACAACACCAGCAAGATTTGGCATGAGAGATTTGGCCATCTCAATTTCAAATATTTGAAGCAGATCCACAATGGTAACATGGTTGAAGGTTTTCCCTCCATCCAAATTTTCAATGGAGTATGTGCTGGGTGCTTGGTAGGTAAGCATCCAGAAAAGAAGTATGATGTTGGGAAGGTTCATAGAACTGTCTCTACACTTGATTTGATACACAGTGATGTATCTGGACCTATGTCCACAAACTCCATTAATGGTTGCAGGGACCAAACAGAGTCATCAGTTCAGAAGTACATTGAGAGGTCCACTGATGGACCATGTTGCTGCATAGAGCTGCAATTTTTGCAGCAGTGTTTTTCTCAAGTTATTTTTCTAAGGAGGAAGCTTCTTTCTTCTAAATATAGCTTACAAATTTCTATTTTCTTGCTTATTTTTGAGGGGGGGTTTTTCCCATGAGGTTTTCCCCTATTTCCTTAGTTGTACTAAGCAACATTTTTTTATTATATTCTAGATTGTATTTGGGTGAGCTATGGTCTTGTTAGCAGGGCCCACAATTGTCCAAGTCAATATTCATGGGCGGTGTTAGGATTATTAATCCTCCCTTGGTCAAATGTCTATTAGACTAATTATTTCCTAACTTAGGAGCCTTAAATTAATTAAATGGGTCCACTAGTGTAATTGGGTCCACATGGCCCAATGGGGCCACATGTACCAGTCATTGACTTGTGGGGAACACTACTAGAGGTTATCTGCCACCTACTGCATGCACATGCATTAGTCAGGGCACCTCCTAGACCAATCCCTACATTTTAGGAGCCACTGGGAGTCCCGGCACCAACCTACTTCAGTCAGTTGGTGTTAGCACTAGTTAGTCTTAGTTAGCCCTTAGTTACAATCAGTTACTTCACAGTCAGTTAGGCTAGCGGTACTAATGCATGGATAATGCATGGCTGCATGGGGAGGAGCGCTTTTCCTACCTACCTCACTCTTAGTTGCACTGAGTTAACTAGTTGTTACTGCTTGTTGGAGTTATTGGTCATCGAGGAGTTGTCTATTTGGACTCTGATATTGATTGGGAGACCTTGAGTTAGAGATTCAGTTAGATACAATATTATCCACTTGGAGGATTTGAATTCATTACTCATGCTTTCGAATTCTACCTATGTAAACTACATTGTACACAAGATATTATTATGATGAATATACTGTAAATTCCTGAGAAATACTTGTTCATTTCCTGTGTGGTTTGTTTTGCTTAGTTTGTATGTTCATTCTCCAGTCAAATGCTGCAAACATTATCAGAGATCTCTGCTTGAATATCTAAATGGCATTAAAATTCTAATAGTTCTCTTGAAATTTATTGAAAAATTATTATTAGATTTAGTTTACATTTAAGAATGGTCCAGAAGGGGCTTGGAGTGTAAGAAGCTGAAAGTGGTAAATGAGCATTCATGAAACATTACAAGGATTGGAAAACTGGAAGATAGGATTTTTTTATTGGAAAATCCTTGTAATAAAAATGAGGAACAATAAGTTGTGGCATAGCCTTCCCCTTTACCCTCTCTCTCTATGTGGTGTGTCGAATAGAGAGTGTGACCCTCACCCAATTCTAGGATGAGTCTATAATCTCCTTAATTCACTCGACTGTCCCTCACCCTCTAGGATGAGTCATATAAGAAGTGTGTCCTCTTGTTCTTGCACAATGTTTTCTAAATGGTTGATTTGTTGGGTAAAACACTACATCTAGAGTAAGAGGTAGACTAGGTGTCTTTCCTCATAGAAGAAGGGTGAAGGATGAAAACCATTGTATTTGTTGGTATTATAGGTTTTAAATTGATTATAAATGTTTCCTTATTGTTTTCTTTGTATAATTATGTGCTTTCAGTGCAAAATCTACAGTTTGTTATGGATGTGCACATCTGAAAGGATATATCACATAAGTTTTTCACCATACCACCTCATAAAATGTTGGCAAGAATAATTCTAGGATCTTGATGGATTTCATTAAGTAGCATCATGAAATTAGTAAGTAACTACTGTAATATTGATTCATAGCTTTTGATATTGATAAACAAATTTGACCCTAAGACCGTTGAAAGTTGAAACAAACGGGGATATAGAAGGAGCACAATGGGTGCTAACCATCTGATGATCACTTTTTCAATGCACTGAATCTCTCCCACTTAATAAGAACAATGCAATCCTAAAGAGGCGATATTATTGCCTCTTTAGGATTTTATAATATCTATAGACATATTATTAATTTAATCATTAGAAAATATTTAATAAAGAAAAAAAAATATAAGGGACATAAATTCAAGAACAAAAGGACTAGACTCTACTAAGAATAAACTCAAGAAACACATGGTGTACTAGACTCTAATCTGTTTTGATTCCCAACATGCATAATGGATTCAACTCCACTCTATTTTGTTTCCATCGTAGAATACAAATTCAACTCTACTTTGTTTTCAATCAGGTTGAAGAAGCAAATACAATCCACTAAGCTTCATCTTCATCTCTTTCCTTATGCTCTAAAGAAAATACAATCCACTGAGCTTCATCTTCATCTCCTTCCTTATACTCTAGGTCTAATTCTTATTATTGTAGGAAAGAAGGGAAATGTTTCTAACTTGTCTAAGTTTCATGACCATTTGAAACACATAATATTGGTTTTGTTGCTAACATAATGCATCTGTAGATTTGCAACGTCATCTATCATGGCATGATAGTAGTGAGGCTACTCAAGGAATACTGTTTCAGAAGGCCTGATGAGTAAAAGAAGCAACTCAGGAATTAGAGTTCGTGGAGTCCTTAGATACTACCCTAATGAATTAAACAAAACACACATTTCTTGGAAAATGACATTGCTTCTCAAGCCTATTGGTCATATATTCAAACCATCCTTAATAGCCAAAGTGGGTGTATTAAAGACAATAAAAACATTTTGGGTATATAAAAACCATGGGTAATTTATGAACTGGCTAAGTCCACTGGTCATAGATCAGTCTTACTATAGGATTTTTTTTTGGTCTCGTGAATCAAAGCAGTACTGTCATAGTCTTTTCTAATGAATTCAACTGGGAACCTTACCTCATGAATTAGAATAGGACGACAATGGATTAGCACTACCATTACACCAACTTTTGAATTTCATCATTCTCTAAAACAAAGACGAATAGTAGACCATTACAAAACAATAAATGGTAGTGTTATATTGCGCCTTCTTGTAAAAACTACACATTCACAGTAATTATGTTATGCATTCGACAAACCTCATTACTAACATCTATTTAATTTACAATGATGCCAAAAACCATCAGTTTAAATAATAAGGTGCTAATTCTAGGGAACGCCATATGAATTGAATCATGTAGCCAAAGCGACCAATATTCAGAGTCTAGACAACAAGAAATTAAATTAGACATTTAAATAATGCTTATATGTCAAATATTTAAATATACACTGCGTAATCTAGAAGTGCCCATCTGCATTTCCTGTTTGCTTGTAGATCTCATAGGATGATGGACGTTTTGATTATCTTAACTGTGACAAAAGGACTAGAGGATCTAACGAAAGAAACTTTACAGGAATCCCTTCAGTATGTATGAAAAAAATTCATAATATTCTACACCTTATCCATGGAAATAGTTAGTATGAGTGGGGACCTCCTAATAGCTCTTAAATATCATCTTTCAGTAGATCAAAAATTTCCAAATACTTCATCTCTTTTCAACATTTTCAGTCCCTTTACCGCAAATTAAAATATGAGGTGCTCATTTGAAAACCCTAGAGACATCAATCTCTAAGTCCTAATAGGTTTTGAAGATACCTGATGTTGGGGGACACAGTATTTTCTATACTGCAATCAAGCAATCTAGGACAGAGGGTTATGACATTTCCAAAGTATTGTGCAGTGAAGCCCAATGTTTTCGTAAAATCAGTCATGGGTTTCAACAGTCGATCAATGTTAAGAGTAAGAATATTAGGGTTTCTATAATTAAAGATATGAAGATACAGATAATATGGGGTTTTTACCAAATTCCCGTTAGATCATGGGATCTATGGTAGCTATTGGTACAAAAGTTGTCATGGGATCTCTGGGAGCTATTGGTACAAAATTTAAAGTTCACTAAAGAGGGA
Source organism: Pseudotsuga menziesii (assembly GCA_001517045.1). Lineage (NCBI taxonomy): Eukaryota > Viridiplantae > Streptophyta > Pinopsida > Pinales > Pinaceae > Pseudotsuga > Pseudotsuga menziesii. Next base: position 34,962 of record LPNX010910789.1, on the reverse strand, counting down.
GTGCAAGGATCAAAAGGTTTGGTTGGGATATTTCTTGGTTTCCAAGGACTAAAAGTTGTCAATAATCCCACTAGGCTTCAGGTGGTGCATATTTATGAACTGACCAATTGCAAGTTGGATTATGTTTAGGTTTACTAGAGAGGGTTAGTTGTTAAAACTGGCAACATAGGATTTCCTACAGTGGGTTCCCTAACTCAACATGGAAAAAATCCTAAGGAAGTTTTAAAATACACTTTCTTTAGACAACTTTCTTGATTCTATAGGGAAATTTTTGTTTTGTTTTAAGTGGATTTACCCTTTCTACCTAATTCAAATTAATTCATGCAACACCAAACATAATGAATAATGTTATGGTTTTATACAATTAAGACACTAAATCAAGCAAGGACCAGATGCAAATTTTCTTGCGGCTGGAAAGTTGAAAATTTCAAGAAAATGGCCGAGTCCTTATACTTTAACCTCTGGGTTTTTCATTGCCATATCTTTCTTCCACTTTATGTACCATCCTCTCCAGTGGATGGCGTTAGGTTCCATACCTATAGTTATTCTATCTATATTGCTAAATAGTTGTGTGGCCATTTGTAATTTCATGTTGAATATCAATGTGTCAATTCTTGTTTCATGTAATTGATGTAAAACTATAGAAGATTAGATCAATATTTTTCCTTTGCATGAATAATTCTATTATGGGTGTATATAATATAGTTAAGTGGACTTAATAGGATTGAAACAATTGCGGGCACTATTTTATTGGGGGATTATTTGGAAGTAGGTACCATTGTATTCATGTTTACATTGGTTGAATGGATCAAAAGAAGATCGAATGACAAGGTGAGCTTAGTTTTATTTTAATCCCTGACAGATAATTAAGTATTGCAAATAGATGTTTGGCATTTTATCATTAATTCTACTTTGCATTTCCTACTAGGCTCAAGCAAATATTTTGTGTGTTATGAATTAAGCTTTGCAAACACCATTTGTTGAAGAAACTAGAGAAAAAGTACCTGTGAAGGATGTGGCCATCAACACTGTTTTTCGTATCAAAGCAGTGGATACGATACCACTAGATGGTATTATCATGTCTAGAAGTAGTTCATTGGATGAAAGTATCTAGAAAGGAGAATCCTTAGAGGTTGAGAAAGAGTCGGGGCCAATGTATGGGATGGCACCATGAGTTTGATAGGTAACATCACAATCTCTTTCCATTCATTGGGTTCATCCTTCATCAAGATATTCTTAATGAGTGATAGGATCCAAGCGGTCCATTTTAAAAATAATTATTGTTTTTTCGAAAAGTTTTTGTGAAAGACATGTTTCAATTGGTAATCATCTTTCTTTTATGTTTCTTTTTCCTCCAAAAAATATACATTTATTATTTATTGAAAAATTTGGACAAAAATATATACAACATACTTGGCAAAAGTAGTTCAATATCAACTAGATAAATTACAACTCAGGTTCATTATCAACTAGAGAAATTACAACTAAAGAACATATAACTGAAACTTGTTTATGAAAGTTCATATGATTGAAACTTGCTTTTAAATTTTGGATTTATCACACTTAATTATTTTAAATTGATATAGTTTCAATATATGTGAACAACACGTCCATTGAAATAAATGAGATATGAATAAATGTTAAATTGTTTTGGACAAAATTAGTCACAATAAATTTTCTTGGTACTTGTTCTCGTTTTAAGGTTTTTGTGATAAACTTTAAATTACCATTTTCCTATCTTAACTCAATAGGAATAGCCAATAAGACCTACAATATTCACATAGGTCTTCTCATCAGGAAGCCATAAAGGTCATGTTTTGAGATTGATTCCTTATATGATGCATGCAATCAAACAAGGCTTCCAAGACCTTGGAGTGTCATCTCTGCAGGCTACTCACAACAATTGCAAATCTAGACTTTTGAGATTGGAGGTACTTCTTCATTGTTGCTACAAAACCAAAGAACTTGCAGAAAACAATAATAACATGAAAAATATATCTTTGTCTTGGTTCTGATTTAGTTATTTTATGTACATGCATGCCCATTTTATTGGTTTCTCACGACAATTGTAAATCAGGAATTTTGATATTGGAGGTATTTCTTCATTGTTGCTACAAAACCAAAGAACTTGCAGAAAAGAATAATAACATGAAACATGCTATATTTTCCTTGGTTCTGATTTAGTTATTATATGATGTTTGCAAGTAATATGCATAGTTTTTTTTTCTTATTTGCATTGTTGCACCTAGAGTATATTACCTCCCACAAAGGTTTTTGGATGTTGATTGCAGTATGTTAAATAATAAAAGTTATAGAATCTAATTTGAGCTTTAGGTTAGTTTTGGTTTTGGTACCATTAAAATTATGTAGTCTTCTAGGATTCTGGGGGTTAAATAATTATTTTATCGACACTTCTCATCAAGACACTCTTCTCATCAATTCAGTTGTACTTAGGATCTAGTTATTGATCCTGTGGATCTAGGTATCCACTTGAAAATTTCATTTGGATACTTGCAAGTTTTTTGCTGATTGTAATAGTCTTTTGGATACACATGTTATCCTTGTTCTTAGGGCTGGGAAAGGTTATCCTAAGTGCTGAATATCATATTTCCTTAATCATTTTTTCACGAGCCGAATTTCCAATGCGCTATGGTATTATAGCATGTGAGAAATATTGTTTTTATAGGGTAAATGTTATGAGCAGTTTGTTGTTCTATTGGAGTACTTGTCAAGGAGACACAGTCGTGGCTTAAAATAAGGGGTTTTAGATATTAGAGAGCATAACAGCTGCATTTGATGCATATTTAGACGGAAAAATGAAATTTTAGGGAAAATTTATAAGTTTTGTTGTAAATTTTTACTTGGAATATAACATGTATTGTTGTTCGTAGTTTTCTTTTCGGCAAAAAAATCATATTATTTGTTTTTCCTAAACATAATGCGTTTATTGTCATTTTTATTCCCAAAATTATTGTTCATGTAGTGGATGATGTCGGTTTCAACTCACGATGGCCGGATTTTGTAGACATCTAGAAAACTAAATGAGTTTTAAGAAAAAAAATTAAATCATTTTGTTGACGATTTGGTCTTCTTTGAGCTGTACTGCAGTTTTTAGTTTCATTGAATGCCGAAAGTGCATTTTTTTATAAAATATTTCTGCTCAAAATGCATTTACTTTTACTTTCTTTTCTACAAAATGCTTTTGTTTACATTTGTCTGCACAAAATGCAATTATTTAAATTTTTCTGCACAAAATTAATTAATTTTTCTTTTTTCTGCACAAAGTTTTTTGTCATGTGACTGGAAACGTCGCATAACGTCTCAATTTGAATGTGCATATTTTATAATTCAAATTTGTGCTTCAATTTTAGTTTAAGTCTTCCCGGCACTAAAAATCATTTAATTTGCGTCTGGATAATAGTTTCAAATTTTTAGATGCAACTTTATAATTTATATTTTTTAAAATTTTCCGCACACACTAAACTAGCATGTGAAAGGAGAATTGATTTGATGCACTCAGTTGGAATGCACAAATTGTAGACGAAATTTTTTGCGTGGTGGAATGTGCAAAATTGTGGAAGTAGGGTTAATGGAAGGAAATTGTTCTTCTGAATATCAGAGGCATATAGCTTTATTCAATTATACAGGTGGTCTTTGTTAGTTCATTGGGTTATAGATGTTTCAGCGGAGTAGCGTGCAACAGTTCGATCGGCCAAAATGAAGAGTTATTCAACCAACTTCCTTTCTCATCTTGAGGAGGGTAATTTTGTTTAATTCTATGCTTTGATTGCTTTCAAGATGTATTGATTTTTTCGGGTTTACATGTGGGGTTGGTCATAGGTTGAATATTTTTCCCATTGTGGCTTTAGTGCTTAGTCTGAACTATGGTGGATACTGTGATATGTTTGTTGGTGTTGAATTAGAGGTGAAACTTCTCATCATTTGTTTGAGATTTTTTCAATGGAGCTCAACATTTTGTGATGGCCATTTTATTTCTTTTGTGGTCGTTGTGAACTGTGTTGGACACTATTATGCATTTGTTGGTGTTGAACTAGATGTATAACTCTCTGTAATGGAGCTCAACATTTTATGTTACTTTTTTTTATTTCTTTTGCTGATTTCCAAACTTACATGTGTCTATAGTGCTCATTGTGAACTATGGTGTATACTATAATATGTTTGTTGGTGCTGAAGTAGAGGTGAAACTTCTCAGCATTTGTCTGAATTCTTTCAATGTAGCTCAACATCCCATGATGGTCAATTTATTTATTTTCTGCTCGTTGTGAACTCTGCTTGATACTGTTGTGCATTTGTTGGTGCTGAAAATGTAGAACTTGTCATTAGTTTTAGACTTTGTTTTAAATATGTTTGACCTATTTCCTTTTGATATGTGTATGCAGTCTCAAAGAATTTTCAATTTTGCAGTTGTGATGTAGAGTAATTAATAGAACATTGAGATGATTATTTATCAGAAAAGTATATTGAAGGTTCTTATTGTTGTCTAGATAAAAACATAGTGGATGAAAATTGCCAAATCCACCTAACTCTTTAAGGAATCACGTGTCTTTTAATATCTCAGTGGTTTCTCATATTTTGCACGTTTTTTCTTGTGTTTAGAATGCTGCAAGTTTAGCTGTTAACATGTGCCTATATCATACAGTGTGTTCGTGCCTTCTCAGTGGTGGATGCAGCCCTAGATACTTCTTCTCGTATTAATACTTCATCTTCTTGACATTGTGAATTCTAGTAGATCTTTCTTTCTCTATTTCTCTCCCTTATTTTAGGTGCTACAATACATATACATTTTGTAACACCTTGATTTTGACCCCATTGTATTAAAATTGTGCATGATGTATATATTGTATTTAAATCATGGCGATGAGCTCAAGGCCAAGGCCCTGCCATTGATTTGGTGTTTTGTGTATCGATGATCAAGGTTGATGTCGATGGGTATAGTGCTAAGTTAGACACATTACATTTTGAAGTTATCATGTAAATATACAATTTAATAAAATACCACAACTAGCTATGCACTACAACGAAAGAGATGGGGGCATGATTTCATAAGGAATGGGGAGGGGATTTATCCAAACCATTGAGCCAATAGGGTGAGACCAGATGTCGATGAGAGAACCCATAAGTTCTCATCTACCCTTTTTCTCCTTTGTACTCAATAATTCAATTCTTCCAGAAGAGCGGTCAAGGAACTTAGTTCCTTTGGCAGAGCAAGGCATGGCAGTTATATTTCGTGTTTGAGCAATCCTGCAACTTGCAGTCTGGGGGAAGCTGCATTCTTACTTATGGAGCAAGTAATCAAGTGAATGTGTGCCTGAGTCCTTCATCCCTTATCTCTCAGTTGCTCAGGAAGGTTCATTGTTCATTATGCAGGATTCACTATTCTGAGTCATGAAAGGAGTTGTTGAGTGTGGTTCAATGTTGTTTGTGGTTCAGTGTGGTTCATTGTTCACAGACGCAGTGCGAGCTAGTGAAGTATTGCTATGCGTTCTGCAGTGTCTCTCTATGTTACAGAGTGGTATGGAACCCTGGTCTCTTGTGTACAAATAGAACCTTGTTTTCCTCTAAGATACAGAGTGGTATGGAACCTTGGTGGTTTGTGTTACAGAGTTGAACCCTGTGTTGTTGTACATCCTTATGGTTTGTGGTGATCTGTACCTTGGTTGGGTTTGAATTGTATGCAAGACTTAGGAGTGGAAGAGATGCCAAATGGGCTGGATAAACCTAGTGAATAGAGGAACCTCACAAAAATATAAGATTGGATGGTGAATCTTCTCTGCACATCCTGAAGAGCACTAGAAAGGAAGGTGTATCCCGAGGGACTGTGTAGCAGTGAAGGGGATACTTCCTTGTGTTGGGTGTGTAGGTATTGTGGATGCCAAGATAGATAGATCTTATGGAGGTATCCCTAGCTATTGAATGAGCCACTAGCTTACCCATTCTTCCTTTCGACTACCTTAGCAGCCTAATAAAACCAAAGGTAGATTGGCTTGGCTGAAATCCTGATAAAACCAATTGGATATTGGCTTGGTTGGGAAGCCTAATAAACCCAATTGTATAATGGCTTGGATGAGCATCATAATAAACCCAACTGTAGCTGGATTGGATATGTCTTATTGTGCATTTGGACATGTGTGACCCTTGGATGGACATCCTGATAAACCCAACCGTTAGCAGCTTGGATGCATAGCCTGATAAACCTAGCGGTGTGATGGCTTGGCTGAGTATCCTGATAAACCCATATGTTAGTTGGCTTGGCTGGTCATTAATGTGAATGTTGTATTGACTGCTTGCAGTCTGATAAACCCAACCGTTTCTATCTTGGCTAAGTAGCCTGATAAACCCAAAAGTGTATAGGTTTGTTTGCTTGCAGCCTGATAAGCCCAATGATGTTTTTGCTTGGATGGACAATCTAATAAACCCAACTTAAGGTTGGATTGAGTGTGTTTGATATGGTCTAGCTATGTGTGAGCCTGATGTTCCCTAGTTCCTTGTGGAAATCATGCCCATCTCGGGGGTGGCAGTTGTGTTGAGAGATTGATGAACACAACTGGCCTATGGTTGGGTGGAACGTTGTAGCGGCATAGCTAGTTGCGGGACAACTTCATCTTCAAGATACGTATTCTCTATTGTGTTATTTCTGCAATGTATTTTCTTATGAATGTGTTGATTATGTTGAATTCTTATTGAATATTTAAGTAGAATTTATTGTTGTTAAATGTCCCTGCATTTTGCACTTGTTTATGCCTTGTATTTCTAGTGCGTTTTGCTGAAGTTCATGGAGGATAGAAGCTTGGTTACAGGGTAAAAAATGCAGCGATATTAAGGTAAGAAGTGTTTTTCCGCCCTCCGGAGTCCGCTTGTGGAAGATGGAAGTCGAAAGTTGGAAGTAGGTAAAAACAGGAAAAAGACAAGGCAGAATGTTGGTTTTCACACCTCGGAGTCTACCTACGGAAGGCGGAAGGAGGGAGGTAGAAAGAGAAGCTGAAACAATGTAGAATATTGATTTTCTGCACCTTGAAATCCACCTGGGGAAGGTGTAAGGCGGAGGCAAAAAATAGCCAAAAATTCTAAGGTAAAGTGTATTTTTTCACACCCTGTATTCCGCAGTAGAAGGCAGAATGCGGGAGGCATAAATCAGAAAGAGAAATGAGGTCAAGTGTTGGTTTTCCATGATCTGGAGTTCGTCTGTGGAAGGAGGAAGGCAGAAAGCGGAAGGTGAACAAATGAAAGTATCATTTGCTAATTTTCTGATTCTTGCAGTCTATAATAGAAGGCAAAAAGGAGGAACAAGGAAGGAGGAAATGTGGATAAATGATTCCATCGCATGTTAAGTTTCTGATTCCTGCAGTCCACAGTGGAAGGAGGAAAGGCGAAATGTGGTGAGATGATTCTGTCATATATTAAGTTTCTAATTCCCAAAGTCTATAGTGGAAGGCAAAAAGGTGGATGCGGGAAGTGAAAAGTTAGGAAATTGCAGTGGCGTTTTGCAGAGTTCCTCCTGCCACAAGCTACATTGAGGAATTTGGAAGGAAGAAGGCAGAAAGGACATGTTTAGTGCGGAAAAGGTTTTTCTAGTCAAAGAATGGATCTATGAGCTGTGGAACAACTATTAGAGTGGGTTTTAAGCTTGAGAAGGAATGTTAAAGGATGTTATATGACCCATGACTGTGTTTAAAAGAAAGAAATAATATGTTTTAAATTATTTTGCATATCAGTCAAGTGTATGGGCACTAGGTTCATGAACATCATGATATCAGAGAGAGCAGTTGAAGTCACGTTCCTATCCTCATATGCTCCTGTAGAGGGGCGAGTACGCTACAGTGTGCTATAAGAAGGGAGGGTATGTGACAGTGTGGTATCAAAGAGATTGGTTGCAACTGTTAGAATAATCAACCCATAGTATTTACCCACTTAGACATTAATTCATTTATTTTTGTCTTATTTGCCTAGTCCAGGAGTCCCACCATGTGCAAGTTGCTAATTGCCTATCCATAGAGGTCAAACTTGCCATCTTTGACTCATGTAGCGCTTGGGAAATCCTTAGGAATCAAATATAATTTATTCCTGGCCTCCTAGGTGCCTATCTGCTTTTTTTGCTTTATTCCCTGCTTTTTCAGTGTTTTAAGGCACATAGGAAAGCAAGACTAGGTGAGGTGAATCAGCTTTGTTGCCTCTTCCTCCTCCACTCTTTCCTCCATGCAAAAGCATGTATGAGCTGCCATTCCACCACTCATTAGCTTGCCCATGCGCCCTTGCCAATTCGTGAGCCTCATGACAGATTTGGGATCAACTTTTTACACCTATGGGGGATTTGCCTATTTTGGGTAAGCCTGCTTTATGCTAGATTTGGATGCTTCCTCATGCATTCAATTTCTTCATGTATTCTATTTATTCAGCAGCCTATGTTATTACAGGGTTGGCTATTGTACACTGAGTTAATATAATTTTGTGTTACAGCTCCATTTTCAGTCTCTATTGTTGACAATTTGCATGATCAATTGTAATTTGTTGTGAGTGAAATTAATCTATTGCTGGTCAGAATTTCTACAGCAACAATGGCCTAGATGGGCCAAGTGAATAGTTTCAGAGCTATTGGTTGCAACACCATTGTTACGCAAAAACAATGTGTTTAAATTCTGAAATTGTTACACAGCTAACAATATGTTTATTAACACATAATTTCAAATTCATAGTGCAGTTTGAAAAAGTTGGTTCTGTCTTGGTCATGAGAACCTAAAACATGAATAATGCACATGATCCCTATGAGTACGAGGCAGATGCTATGGGGAAAAAAATTTGAGTCGAAAATGCTGAAGCATAATCTAATGGAAGAAAATATCAAGAGACTCCCCTACATATTTTAGCCACCATGAGAAGTATAAGGGTGTGATTGAAAAGTTGCAGAGAACACAATGAAAGAATGATTAGGGCTTAGGAAGAGAAGAATCAGTTGAACACAACCATGCTACAGTGTTTGACAGACATCCAAAGGCATATGAACTCTGCGTATCGGGCAGAAAATCTAGAAGGAAGTAGGAACAATGCCAAAAGAAGAAAAATGTATTCTAGTGGATCATCTAACTCAAAAGGATCCACTGGGGGTTCAATCTCTTCATCTCATAGGAATAAGTGGAAGAGGCATTCCTGGAACAGTTCACATGTTGAATTTAGGAAGGAAAGGCCTCCTACCTTTAATGGTGAGGTAAAATCTGGTCAAAAAGCTGAAGCTTGGCTTCTTGGGATGAAAAAGTATTTCCAAGTCCAAGAATACTCGAGAAATATGAAAGGCAAGGGTAGACATATTCAATATGAATGTAAGAGCATCTATATGGTGGGAGCATTATTGGCCACTTTTCCTAACTGGTGCAACTGAGGTTCTGCGCAGCCCTTCAACCCAACAAACACCCGAGATACTGGCCCGACATAGCAAGCCCCATTGGCAATGCTTGCAAAGTAGGCATAGTCTCACCCGAGATATCTCTTCGATGGGTAACCGATGGAACCATGTTTCCACAATTGTCAAGGGATTATAGTCCCTTGGCACGTAGTCAACGAGCTTGACCAAGTCGTGAGGATGGAGTCATTTACGTCGAACTGTAGCGCACACTGTACATACCTCTTATTAACTACTAACGACACAACACAGATTCATCCTTAGTAATTTAAACCTAATGGAATATAAAATCAAGCTAATAGACAGGCGCAATATAACAGATGCACAACAACGATTGCACTATAAACATAACATAATACTTAGAAGAAGCGCATACTAACCTATTCATGCATACAGAATTCTATTGATAGTATGGCATTCGTTCAACCAGGACATGACTTGAATCATAAACATAATATAAACATAAACATAAACAACCATATGCATTCAATCATCAATAAACAGGAGAGTTAACGTGGAAACCCATATGGGAAAAATCACCAAGGTGCTCTTCATTTGGCATGAGAAAAGGGTATAGCACCTTCTAGTCTACCGGATGCAGACTAATCTTATGATATGTCTTTATGACTCAAACTTCTGGTTCTCACTCTCTCTTGTTTGTTCTTCTACCCTACTCCTACTCCTAGAGTTTAGTGCACACAATAGCCAGATCCACAGCTCAACAACCTCCTATCACTACAAGACTCTTCCTGAGTCTTCTCTTCTTCTAATTTGTACAAAATTACAACAAAATGGCGTCCTTCACTATGGATCACTAAAGAACAACAAAAAAAACCACTATTAAACACCAACCAATGATCAACCCTCTAACCATTGAATCCCCCCTATCTATACTATTTTACATGACCACGCAGGGTCAACTTCATACAGGCAGTCCATTAATTGTCACCATCAGCCGCCCCTTGGGCTATAGCCGTGGTGATCACGACTTGACACGAGGCACTATCGACCTAACTTACAAATATTCCCTCATATGTGTGTTGCTGCAGGCTTACGCCACCTTAAAAGGCCACAATATGTACCTATCATTTTCTAGCCATTATCACTTGCACGCCCATGCGCTCGCCTTTCCTTCATCGCGCACATCTCCATTCTTCCTATGCTGGTCCTTTGCTTCCTTTGTGACCTTCCTTTCTTTCTGTCGTGTGCACGATGCACCTTCTTTTGCTTGCACGTGAACTTCTTCCTTGTGCTCCTTTCCCAAGCCAACAAGCATCTCTGGAAAGTGAAGAAGATTAATGACATAAAGATTGTGTGGAAGTAGTTCAAGAATTATTTCAAGCAGAAGTACCTCTCTGACACTTACTATGATGACAAGCTTAAATAGTTCTATGAGCTGAAATTGGGACAACTGACCATGGAAGAATAAGAAAGGAAATTCTTGGAGTTGTTGAGGTATGTAAGGTATATCAGAGATGATAAAGTGAAAATGCATCATTTCCTAAGTGGATTACCTCAGCCATATAGAGACATAATTGAGTTTGATGAACCTAGAACTCTGGAAGAGGCTATAAGGAATGACTAGTATTGCTATGATCAGAACAAAAGAAAACCTGATTCCCATAAGGCATTGAAGGACAAGAGGAATGAAAAGTTTGACCAAAGGAAGAAAGGTTTCAAAACTTCTCACATCCGAAATCAGCAAAGGAAGCCATCACAAGCCGTGACTAAGCCATCCAGAGTGATGGGAGATAGGCCTAGAGACCCAAAAGAGACCATAGAACCACTCCAATGTTGGAGATATGAAGAAAACCATATGTGCAGGAACTGTCTACATGAGAATGGGTATGTAAGGCAAGCTCACAACATCCAAGGATCCGAAACAGTGGGTCAAGTAGCAAGGAATGTCCCTAGAATTTACACAGCGCTAGAGGACCGTCAAGAAGATCATCAATCAATGGTAGTTGAAGTTGAAGGTAATATTGCTGAGCAATCTGTTTCTGTTTTGATTGACCCTAGATCTACTCACAGTTATATCATCCCTAGAATTGTTGAGATTTGTGCTTTTAAGAAGTTAAAGCATAGAAAATCATGGTTATTTCAGCTATCCACTGGGACCAACAGAAAAGTTAGTGAAGTGGTAGAGAAATTCCCATTAGTCATGGATGGGTTAGTCACTTATGCAGACTTGAATACTCTACCACTTGGTTCCTATGATATTCTCATGGGAATGGAATGGTTAGACGTGCATAGAGCTATGCTTGACTGTTACAATAATACTTTTGAATGCATGGACGAAGAAGGAAACCCAAGGGTTGTAAGAGGCATTCCAAAAGTGATTTGTGTTAGGCATATTTCAGCAATGCATTTAAAAAAGTTATGTAGGAAAGGTTGTAGATTGTATGTATCCCATGTTTTGGAGGCAACATAGAATGAAACTCTTAGGTTGGAGGAAATTCATGTATTGCAAGAATTCAGGGATGTTTTTTGTGATGAAATTCTAGGGTTTCCTCCAAAAGGAGACATTGATTTTACAATTGACCTTGTTCTCAAAGCATCAACAGTTTCCAAGACACCCTTCAGGATGAGCACCCTAGAATTGTTAGAGCTAAAAATGTAGCTGCAAGAGTTGTTGGAAAAGAAGTATATTAGGCCGAGTGTGTTCTTGTGGGGAGCACCAGTTCTATTTGTGAAAAAGAAAGATAGGACACTCATGTTATGTATTGATTACTAACAATTGAAAAAATTTACTATGAAGAATAAATACCCTTTACCTCGAATTGATGACCTTTTTTTATCAAATGAGAGGAGCAAAGGTATTTTCCAAGATTGACTTGAGGTCAGGTTACCATCAGGTAAGAACCAAAGATGAAGATATTCATAAAACAACCTTTAGAACAAGGTATGGACACTATGAGTTTGTAGTGGTACTATTTGGTCTCACAAATGCACCAGCTACATTCATGTGTCTCATGAATAGTGTTTTCAGCAAGTATCTGGACAAGTTTGTTCTTGTCTTCCTAGATTACATTCTTATTTATTCTAGGAATGAAGAAGAGCATGAAAAACTTCTAAGAATGGCATTGCAATTTCCAAGGGGGAATTAGATGTATGCAAAGTTGAGCAAATGTGACTTTTATAAAGACAAAATTCATTATTTGCATCACATTATCTCAGATGAAGGAATATCTTTGGACCATGAAAAGATTGAGAGCATCATGAATTGGCCATCTCCAAGAAATGTGGCATATATGAGATATTTGATGGGACTTGCAGGATACTACAGGAGGTTCATTGAAGGATTCTCCAAGGTTGCACATTCAATCACTTATTTGCAAAAGAAGGGGATAAAGTTTGAATGGACGCCAGGATGTGAAGAAAGCTTCCAACAGTTGAAGAATATTCTTACAATTGCACCAATTCTAAAAATTGCAGACCCAGAAAAATACTTTGTGGTGTGTATTGATGCATGTAATCGAAGACTTGGAGGAGTCCTTATACAAAACAATCATGTGGTATGCTATGAGTCCAAAAAGTTGAAGGAGCATGAGAAGAACTATGCTACTCATGATTTAGAACATGCAACCATAGTACATGCTCTCAAGATGTGGAGACATTAATTAATGGGAAGGAAATTTGAGCTAAGGACAGACCATTGTGGTTTGAAATACTTGTTTTATCAACCAACTTTAAATGCTAGGAAAGCTAGATGGCTAGAGTTTTTGTGTGAGTTTTATTTTGAAATCAAACACGTAAAAGGAAAAGAAAAATGAAGTGGTTGATGCACTCAGCAGGAAGGTGCATGAAATTCATGTGGCATCTCTTAGTACTTGCCAATCGGATTTGAGACAGCAGATTATTAATCATACTGTTGAGGATGAAATGTATGTGCAGATAAAGGACAAGTTGCAGTAGCAAAGCCTTGATAAGAAGTATGAGGGATATAAATTGGAATAAGAAGAACTTCTTACCTATAAGAACAGAATTTATATTCCAAATGTGGCAGCCTTGAGGAGAATTTTTATGGATGAAATCCATCAAGCTCCATATTCTAGTCACCCAGGATATCAAAAAACAATTTCTACATCCAAGAAGCGGTATTTTTGGCCAGAAATGAAAAAGGAAATTGCTGAGTATATTTCGAAGTACATGAAATTTCAGTAGGTTAAGGTTGAGTATCAACACCCAACAGGTTTATTGCAGCCTTTTCCAGTCCCAGAAAGGAAATGGGAAGTTGTTTCCATGGATTTTATTACAGGATTTCCAATGACTGTGAGACAACATGATTCCATCATGGTTTTGATGGACAAGTTGACAAAGGAATCACATTTTATACCAGTAAATTCCATGTATAAGGCTGATGCCATTGAAAAAATATTCATGAAGGAGATTTTCAGATTGCATGGATTTCCTAAGGCAATAATTTCTGACAGGGATACCAAGTTTACTTCCAATTTTTGGAAATGTGTGTTTGCAGATTTGGGTACAAAGTTGAACTTTAGCACTACCTACCATCCTCAGACTGATGGAAAAACAGAGAGAGTAAATCAGGTGCTTGAAGACATTCTTCGTATGTATGTAATGGACAAACCGTCCAAGTGGGAGGATACTTTACACTTGGTAGAATTTGCATATAATAATGGACAACAAGCATCAATGGGAATGAGTCCATACAAATCTCTATATGGAATAAGGTGTAGGACACTAGTGACTTTGGATAATCCAGTGAACAGGATTGTGCTTGGTCCAGAATTGCTCAAGTAAATGGAGCAAGAGGTTGCAAAGATCAGGCAAAACCTGAAGGCAACCCAAGATAGACATAAAATTTATGTAGATAAGCATAGAGTGCATAGAGAGTTCAGTGTTGGGGATCATGTTTATCTTAGAGTGAGGCCAAGGAAGAGTTCCTTGAAGCCTGGAAGTTGTGCCAAGTTGTCACCTAGATATTGTGGACCTTTTGAAGTGCTTGAAAGAATAGGGATAGTTGCATATAGACTTTCAATGGTTGCTAGCACTAGAGCTCATAATGTTTTTCATGTTTCCTTGCTTAAGAAATATGTACATGATCCTAATCATGTGATAAATTGGGATGTGATTCATGTGGAACACAAGGGAGAGTTCCAAACCGAGCCATTGTGCATGCTCGACAAGAAGGTCACGATGCTCTGGAATCAAGCTGTTGGATAGGTAAAGGTGCAGTGGAAGCACTATGGTCCGGATGAGGCTACGTGGGAGCTAGAGAATGCCATGCAATTGTCACACCCATCTTTGTTCAATTTTGTAAAGCATTGAGGACAACACTAATGAAGGGGGAGGGAAATGTAACACCCCAATTTTGACCCCATGGTATTAAAATTGTACATGATGTATATATTGTATTTAAATCATGGCGAGGAGCTCAAGGCCAAGGCCCTGCCATTGATTTGGTGTTTTTTGTATCAATTATTGAGGTTGATTTCGATGGGTATAGTGCTAAGTCAGGAAAATTACATTTTGAAGTTATCATGTAAATATACAATTTAATAAAATACCACAACTAACTATGCACTGCAATAGAAGAGATGGGGGTATGATTTCACAAGGAATAGGGAGGCGAGTTATCGAAACCCTTGATCCAATAGGGTGAGACCAGATGTTAATGAGAGAACCCATAAGCTCTCATCGACCCTTTTTGTCCTCTGTACTCAATCATTCAATCCTTCCAGAAGAGCGGTTGAGGTAGTTAATGCCTTAGGTAGAGCAAGGCATTGCATTCTAATTTCGTGTCTAAGAAATCCTATAGCCTGCATTCTGGGGGAAGCCACATTCTTTCTTATGGAGAAAGTAATCACGTGAATGCATGCTTGATTCCTTCATCCCTTATCCCTCAGTTTCTCAGGGAGGTTCATTGTTCATTATGTGGGATTCACTATCCTGAGTCACAAAAGGAGTTGTTGAGTGTGGTTCAATGTTGTTCGTGGTTCAATGTGGTTCATTGTTCATAGTCACAGTGCGAGCTAGCAGAGTTTTTCTACACGTTCTGCAGTGTCTCTTTGTTTTATAGAGTGGTATGGAACCCTGGTCTCTTGTGTACAAGTGGAACCTTGTTTTCCTTTGAGATACAGAGTGGTATGGAACCTTGGTGGTCTGTCAAAACCCCAAATTTTCACAAAAAATTAAAATTTTGAGATAACAATAAATGCTAAAACCTGCGGTCTACTAATAGCTAACGGATTTCAAATAAAAGAATAGTCAAGTAATTAGTTTCACTAAATCTTAATTATAATAACTTAACAGTTTATTTTCGTAACAAGAATAAATTCTTCTTGTGTGTTGTTTACTTTAGTTTACTGATTAGTCTTTTCATGTCAAGTAGGTGGAATCTACTTTTGAATACGGGGCTTACTTAGCAATCGTGCTAACACATATGAATATTGATTCTTACAGGTTTATAGGTATGATCGAACAAGTACATATTAAAATATCTTTAAAGTGTTAGCAGTATTTTATTTGCAATTTAAAAGCTTAGTAATTAAGCAGCTAAACTCTAGACAGCTCCTGTAAGGTAAAACCATTTGGCTTCCTTCATTTTTTCTAGTAGACATGTTCGGAAGTAAGTAACGACAGTAA
Organism: Pseudotsuga menziesii; assembly: GCA_001517045.1. Lineage (NCBI taxonomy): Eukaryota > Viridiplantae > Streptophyta > Pinopsida > Pinales > Pinaceae > Pseudotsuga > Pseudotsuga menziesii. The sequence goes on along the minus strand of LPNX010910789.1, from coordinate 18,941 downwards.
AATATGTTTGCGACTCTAAGCATTAGAATCTCAGTTATAAAGTATTTCTACTTTAGTCTATGTAATTTGTAATGTTATAATGATTGTTATTGTCAGTATTTATGCAATAGTACATTATCTTGTCTGTGTAATTATTGACCCACATTTTGCTTCTGCAAGATAACTTACAGCCTGTTATCCTTTGGACAGTATAACTTTGATTGTGCAAACTACAAACCATCATGGCTTTCTACATGAGATCATGGTTACCTATATTTTATTTCCATGTCGAACCCTATGGTTCTAGTAATTTCTAGATTCAATATGGTCATTCCTATTCTAGTTATCATGTTTAGTTCTATAATTACTTTACTATCCACTAGACATAGTAAAACGAGAATAAGAACCAAGTTGAGTCATACCCCAAAATCCATCAAAGTATTGTCGCTTGAACTATGTAACAGAATTTCATAATAATTTTCTTACCTTCAGTTTTGTACTAATTCAAAGTTCTGGTGCTATTTGAGTTATTAGTTCATGTAAGTCTTATAGATATGCATAATCTATTTGTTCAATAGACATTCAGTCTATAATTAGTTTGTGATTATAAACATATTTTAAACTAGAGTTTATAATCCTTTGCACTATTACATTATGCCATTTATAAAATTATGACTTGTAATATTGTTATTACAAAAGGTTTACTATGTATAAACTATAGTTTATCTTTTGTTACTAGGGAAAGCTATAGTTGTTTAATATCTAGCATGAACTTTCCCATATACACATTTGATCTCTTAACTATAGTGTATACCTAAAACATTGATCTATAAATAATACATGAATTATTTGAGTTCTATAAAATAAATAAAACAATGCTTAGAGGAAGGATATGTAACTATTTAAATCGCAATTGCGATGCTGTAATAGAATAACATAAGGTTCATAGTGGATTTAGTCTTATGCATGAATGACTATTGGGTTTTAACGAAGGTTTATGAGTAACATTTCTTGAAGGGTCAACGTAACCATAAACATGGATATTATTGTCCCTATACTAACATATGATAATGTGCAAATGATTAATGATTTGGATGGTGAATTATTGGTTTAACATTATAGTTTTACTCCACGCTCCAATGATCAAATAATTGGATTCTTGTTTTACGCAGGAAGTATAGAACACAACCCTCTTTGCATGGTTTGATTTTTCAGCTACGTGGTCGTCTCCTGACCAAGCATCGGGGATATAAAACACTGCTTGAAACCTAACCCTTATCATTTCCTTTCTGCAGTTTGCGCTAGCTCTAGGGTTTCTTTGCTTGGCTTCAATGGTAGCCGTCGGTCCTCCTTGCTCTAGTTGTCTTGTGACTTGGTTCCATGTTGCATTTGTCACTAGTGCATGGTTTTAGAAGCCATTCCCACTGGCTTGGTTCTCGGTCTGTGACTTGTGGAGATTACTATTGCTCGTGGCTTGCTGTCTGTGTAGTTCTCCCTTCGCGATCTTCATAGCTTACAATAAGCTTCAGTTACCTGTTACTATTCTCGTGTCTCGCCAATTTGTGAGGTTTTTACCTTGCAGGCTGTTGGGTCTTCGCTTGCACAACCTGTAGGCGACTATACTTCAACGAGGCTATCGACGTTTTTAACTTGAAAGGTAATTAATAAATTTTAAGTTCAATTACTTCGTTGCCAATTTACTTTACTGTTATAGTGGTTTGTATAATTATTTGTGAACTGATAGTGGTCTAAAAACCTTGCTTGCAGATACTCGCCACAGTAAAGCTTTTATGAGGAGAAATAGACAGTTTCCAATGAAGTCCGTGGCTCGTGGTTCGTTTTTGGGTAAGCCCCATGGTCCAAATGTTGGATTTTTCACTCTAATAGTGTTAAGGTGGTCGATGGAATCGCCCAGGGTTTTGGAAAACCCTCCCTCGACTCGCCACGAGTAATGTTGTTGTGTTGTTGTTTCTACAGGTTAATGTTGTAATACTTAGAATCAAACCCTCGCTAGGGTAGACTCGGTTTATCTGAGCACTGTAATTAGTTGAAGCTTTGGCTTTACGGTTGGGTTAAAGTTTGTAGTTTTTGTAATGACAGTGCTGTATTGAAACTCGTTTTGGTTTAACATATGCCTATACTATACTCTGTGTAGTACTAGGGTTTTTACCCATCTTGAATATAATGAAGTTTATACTTTGTTTGAGTACTCTGTAAGGGTTTATAAATAAAAATTTAAGGCTGATACTTACAGTCGTAACTTAATTCTTGCTTGTTTTGATTGAAGTTATAGATTAGGGTTTGACTTGTAAAAACCATTGTTTTGATATAAATTATTCTTGTTATAATAATTTTACAGTTTTTCTATTTGTCCTTAAAGGATTGTGAGTAAATTATTATTTGTCCTTCAAAGGACTATGAGTAATTTATATTAACCTGGTTATTAATGGTTACATAATTTATGTAAATTTGGTTTTTAATGTTTTGGTACTTGTAAATGTAATAATTTTAAGGGTTTTAACCCTGACATTTATTTCTATAAATGCATGATGTTAGTAAAAGAAAAGCACAGTTTCTTTTATAAATACATTTATTCATGTTGATCAGTAATGTAATTCATTTCTGTGTATAAAATTTTTAGTTGGTTCTTTAATAGTTTTTAAAAGAACTAACTTATGTTTAACCTAGGTTACTACAGTATATAAAAATACAAATAGATTACGCTCAGAATATGAGCTAGGGTTTATCCTATTTAACTTTTATAGAGTATTAATTCCTGTATTGTTATCTTGTTAATTCGATTACTGTCACACAGTTTTCTTCAGTTTGTTTTTAAGAATTATTAATTTATAAACATCACTGTTTATTGTTAATAATAATATTATTTATATTAATATTATTATTATCTATGAATAATGTATCCTCTTAAGTTTATGTTGGTATTTATATATATATTAAATAAGACTGAGAGCAGTCTATAATAATTGCATTTATTTAATAAAATTATTTCTGTAAGCTTACTGAAAGAAAATAAGAACTTCCCTACCTGTCAATACTCTTTACATCTATACTGTCTGTAAGTGTATAAGGACAATTTCTTATTAATAATAACTTAAGCATAGGTTACTACTTTCCTTTAGTTATTAATACTAAGAAAAGAATACTGTAATATTTATCAAGTTCTTATTTAGAGTTCAGATAGTTGCAAGTAAATTAGTTAGTACTATTGGAAAAGAGATAAACTAACAGTATTATTTTTACATCTTTTCTTAACATAAATAATAAAAACTCATCTGATAATACTAGTTCTTCTATTTCAGTATAAATGTACAGTTTATAGAAGTAGATACTATGTAGAAGAATGAATTATATACTTAAACATACTAATGTTAGTAAATAATATGATTCTTGTTTCTTTTCTGATATTTTAAATACTTAGTCTAGTTCTACCAATAACTCTACGAACAGATTAATAATATTTCTAGAAAAATAACTATCTACTGAAAGAAAACATTTCAATACTCTGAAAAACATAAGTATTATATTCATTCATATTCCTATCATACTTCATTCATTTAAACATACTACCTGTGCTAGAGTACGATCTGGATTACTCCAGATGGGGAAAAACATAGGTAGGATTTATTTTTCATCAAAGAACAGATTCAACATTAAAACAACTAAGAGATTTCAAACTTAACAGTTTACAACATAACATATAATCATTCATTATTTGTTCACACACAGATATAAACTTAAACACAAAAATTAATAGATAATGGAACCTGTTTTTAAAGTTGGATGACAACAGCAATGGGAGGCCGTTCCTCCCTACCAACTCCTGGAGAGCACTTAAACAACGACTTCTCAGGACCCCTGAGCCTGTTCTGGTCTCCTTGGCTGGAACTAGATGGAGCAAACAACAAAGTACTAGTCCAAAGACTCAATACCAACTCTGCACACTGCAATAAGATCTTTCAGCTGCAAAGTTGTACTAGATCACCTTCCTGCAGTTTATCCCTCAAACACCTTCCTCAAAATTCCCTTCCCGATGAATTCCTTGAAGTGCATTCACCTAAATGATTCTTCTCCTAGAATGAGCAACCTCAGCTCTCTACATTGGTTACTTTTATTAAGATTGCCTAGGTCTTTTTGGGTTAGTTGTCATTAATTGAGCCACCTTCTCTGATCCCACTTTCTTGGGGGATCATGACCTCAAATGTAGAGAGGTTTCCACCTGCAACATAGGAAGTGTTTGAGGATGCTGCCACTTGTCTTTTTGCTCTCCACCTAGTCTCCTCCACCAACTTGACTAGTAACACTCTTTTTAACACCTCTCCCAAGCTGTTGTCTCCACTTTTGTTTATTAAAAATTAAAATATTCAGAATTACATTCCACATCCTTGACTCTATCGAGTCATCAGTTTCAATCCTAGCATTAAATTTAACATAATGTCTTGGAATAAAATCAAAATAAGATAACATTATTTTCCCCAGGTGGATGGTCATGTGGAATATCAGCATGCTTTCCACGTTATTACTAACAAAATCAACAACATATGTGTTTTGGGTCCAACGGGGAAGCCACAATTAGGTTACCAAATAATCCTACATCAAAACCTAGTTAACAAAACACCTACCAATAAATGAGAGACATATTCCCAAAATCCACTCGCCATACCACCGAGGAAAATTGGAGACTTGATCTCCATTTTTTCATCCAAGTGTTCCATCCTTCTTTAACCTCAAAAAAAGGCATGCACTGTTTAAGAAGTATCTTAAAATCAACAAGTTGTCTAATAGGACTTTCCTTCAAAGCATCTGATATGTCTTGTTCATGAGCAAAATAGTGGTTTCCCTTATCATAGTTTTCTTAGATATTCTTCAATCATTCTTCTTTCCACACTTGGGTTACCAAATAAGCTTGCATAAAAACCCAGTCAACAAAACACCTACCAATCAATGTGATCCATATGTCCCTGAGACACTCGCCATACTACTAAGGAATCTTAGAGACTTGGTCTCCATTGTTTCATCATTTTTTTAACTCAAAAAAGGAATGCACTATTTAAGAAGTATCTTAAAATCAACAATTTGTCCAATAGGACTTTCCTTTAAAGCATCTTATATGTCTTGGTCATGAGCAAAAGAGTACCTGACCTTATCATAGTTTGCTTATAGAATATTCAAATGCTCTTATTTTTAACCTGCATACTTTTATGGAAAATATATTATTCCTATAGTTGGCCTTGACTCTTTAATTGTTGTTGCAATCTTTGTTGGAACTTTATTGGGCTTATTTGGAGCAATTTTTTGCTTCTGTTGATAAACACTTTCATCTATATGTTATTTCAGCTTCTATGGAACACAAGATCTATGGTGGAAGTTAGAGAAATGGGGCCTACCCACCACATTTTTATAAGAGTAGTGGTTATGTATCATGCCATATATTGCAGCAAGTGAAGATAAACTGTGGCAAGGAACTTCTATGGCGATGACTTGTACTTTCAAAGATGTTTCGCCTCATGAATTCGTTAGGGCTTACGCGCGTTGCACATCTCAAGCGATCAGGGAAGGTATTTATTATTTATTTTTTATGTTCCACTGAAATTTCTCTGCATTTGTTTAGGGTATTTTCCAAAAAAATTAGGCTATAATTTAAGATTATATTGATATTTGTATTGATGGTTATTATACATCCCAGATTGAGCTTCCCCATTGGACCAATATTATGAATACCACCACATACAAGGGACTTGGTCCATATGACTCTGATTGGTACTATGTCAGAGCAAGGATTCCAATACCTACCCTGCAATAAGTAAATGCATTTTTTTTTCTATCGAATTAAGAGATTCAATAGTATAGGTGATACTGGATTTGGTTTATTTCAGCTTCTATGTCATGCTAGTTCTATCTGAGACATGGAATTGGAGTTGGTGCTTTTTGCAAGATCTATGGTGGAAGCCAGAGAAATGGAGCCCACCCACCTCATTTTTGTAAAAGAAGTGGTCCTGTAGAATGCCATATATTGCAACAACTGGAGAAAATGAGCATTATTGAGATGGACCCTAATGGGTGAGTTCCACAACCGTTTTCTTTCTTACTAGGTTATTAATAGTTTCATCAATAGTTTAGACAATCTGGTGTTAGTTGTTCACTGTTGAGGTTAAGATATAGTGTTGAAATCATTTGTTAGGTTTCATTCTTGCTATGTTATTTCATAGTCGTAGGGAAGGGGTGAGAGAAATTTGGTGGAACATTGGTATTTTATAGTTTTATTTGTGTTTTTTCTTGGGGTAGACAATCTTACAAATATGGAAAAACCTTGTTCACATTTTATGGTACTCTTAGAGAATGTCTTACAATCCCTTTAGGAATAATGTGATCCATCTTCCTCGGACAAAGAGTAGAGGGAGAAACAATGCCTATTTGCATATGTTTTGTATAATAGTTTAGTTGCATATGGTCAGGTTGCAAGATGTGTCTTATGGTGATTTTTAGTTTGCATATGTGCAAGCTACAGAAAATCCAGAAAATCCATCTAGAAAATATATTTCATGTAATAGTTTGGATGATTTTTTTTCTTTGTTTTAATTATGTATCTCCATTGGGGCAATTCAATGATTTTGTTTTCCTTGGGTTCAGGAACAACTTCACTTACACCAACGAGATTCACAAACCCTACCCTAAACTATGTTTAATTAAAACCATAGGCAAACAATTAAGTTCTCCTAGATAAAAACCATTATAACAAGTTGCACAAATACAACAAAAAATTGAACTATTTCCCGAGAAAAATAACAAAATTGAAACCATATTTTAAACAGAACCACACCTATTCATTGAGATAATCATTATTTAATGCAAGGCCATTGAGCTGCACAGTCGCCGCACCCAACTACACCTCGAGGCCGTCCAAATTAAGCATCCCATGTATAAATTTTCCAATAAACCTCTTTAGGAAGAACTTGCACATGTTCTTGGCTGCCCAATATTGAAACATGATTACTCACTAGGGAATTCGATGACCAAACGTTTGCAAACTCTATGAACCATTCCCACATCTGAACTGTTCCAATAGCAGGAGAAGCTTAAAATCCCAGAAAAAATAATATTGCTTCGCTCGTTTCATCTAGATATATGATGAATTTACCTGATTCAAACCCAAAATCGGTTGTTCCTTTGTCTAGTAAATTCCCAACAATTTTGGGCATTGTAATAGTCAGATGCACTCTTACATCCATCTGACCGTGGAAGATGGGGCTCTGGGAGGGAACATGAATATAAATAAAAATGGATCCAACTAAAGGAAAGTGAAGGAAATAAGGAAAATAGGGTGGAGGGCCCATGTGACCATCGAGATAATGAGGAAACTGCTAGCAGGTGACAAAAACCGAACCAACAAAACCACACATCGAAAACCGTAGGACATGTGTCAAAATAACATAGGCCAGGCTGAAGAGGAATATTTTGAGATTCTATCTCCATTGTTTAATGCCTTTGGCGTAAATATGGACATGATTAATGATTCAAAATATATTTTACTTGGAACATTAATGGTCTCAAACAATGAATGAGTATCATGTATAGCCTAAGGGGGCATAATGATTAAGAATATGTGTTTCTTCTTAGGGGGTCATAGGTTTAAATCCGGGAGGGGGTAGGGTATGTACACCTCTATTAGTAGTTAAAATGTTGTGCAGAGGAGGATCCCTTGTCCACAAACAAGGGGGTATCATACACCCTCAATAACTTCGATTAGATGCATCTCACATGAGTTCAACATGTGTTCCATCAAAATTTTCATCAAATTCAACATTACTAAACAACCATGAAACAATTTCTACTATAGGCATTAGAGTTGACCTTGACATAACCTAGGTAAATTGGGATATTTTGATTAAATAATACACTTTGAATATGTGAAGAATTGGTTGTCTAGGTTGTGAGGACATATCAATATAATTTTCATCCTTCAACGTTTAATAGATTTCTCCCCATTTTAACCTTTGATTTTAAACCAGTTTGTATTCAATATCGCCATAATATGGATTGGTTGTATCTTTAATTATTGGTTATGTACAAACCTCCTCTTGTCACACAATCTATGGTTACTTCTCTTTGTAGTTGGACTTATTTTTTGGAGTCATCTTGATGACATGTTTCACACAAATAACCATTTTAACTATTAACAGTTAAATCTTTGTGTAGAGAGGGGTCCCTTGTCCCACAAACAAGGGGGTCTCACACAGCCACAATAACTCCAATTACATGCATCTCACATGAGTTCGACGTGTGTTCCATCATTTTTTTTTTTATCAAAACCAACATGACTAGACAACCATGAAACTATTTCCACTATAGGCTTTAGGGTTTCCATTAACATAACCTAGGTAAAATGGGATATTTTGATTACATAATACACTTTGAACATGTGAGTGACTAGTTGGATAGGTTGTGAGGACATATATAGATAATTTTCATCCTTGAACGTTTAATAGATTTCTCCCCATTTTAACCTTTGATTTGAAACCATTTTATGTTTAATATCACCATAATATGGCTTGGTTGTAACTTTAATTATTGTTTATATACAAACCTCCTCTCATACCACAACCTAGGGTTATTTCTATTTCTATTTGGATTTCTTACCTGGAGTCACCTTGATGATATGTGATTCACACAAATAACCATTTTAACCATTAGTAGTTAAATCATTGTGCAAAGGGGGGTCACTTGTCCCACAAACAAGGGGGTCTCATACACCATCAATAGCTCTGATTACAAGGGAGAAGAGAAGAGTGCATGTAATCAGAGAAGATATGCATATATATAACACACTCTCACTTGTGTAGCACATTAGTGGAGAAGAGAAGAGTAGCTGGAGAAGGAGGAGGATCAGGCTTTGATCTCCTTGTTGGTTTTACCTTTTATCTTTTTGGGGCATCTATATTGAGGAAGCTTTGTTGGGTTTTTCCCTTTAGGGTTTTCCCAGGATAAATCTTTGTGTTCCTTTTGTATGGTTGTGCTTGTCTATCTTTCAGTGATCCTGTTTATATGCTTTTGTTATGAATTCGAAATGAAATACTAATGATCTAGCTTAGCATATGAAAATGTAACATGGTATCAGAGCCACCCTGAAAGAAGACATTGTGCAGCTACAAAAGCTAGGTATTCTTACTTTTTGGGTCTCTATCCACAATTTATTAGCAAAAGAAGGCTAGGCTGACTCTCCATTGAAGGGCGCATCTTTCTGTTGAAGCGGAATTCAATTCCGAGCATTTTTCAGTTTTGGTGTGGAAAATTAGGGCTTTCTACATAAGAGGAATTTTTGAGTGATCCTAGAACAGGATTTTTCTCCTCATCAAAATCAAATTTTAGAGACCTGGATCAAGAAATTTGGTTGGGTGAAACTCTGGGAAAGTCAAACCCTAGTTTGACCCCGAGCTAGAAAAACCCTAAATACTAAAACTATTAAGTTTTGATACTTTCGCTATATTCAGAGATTGGAAAAGGATCAGGAGTTGAAAATTGCAGAGGCCGAAGAAACAATCCTGGTTTACACTGTGTCAAAAATTTAGACTTAGATTCCCTATATTATGGGAGAAATGATCCCTCCAAGTTAGGGTTCCAGCCTCTTCCAGAATTCATCCGTAAACAGGATACCTGGGGAAAATTGCTATATATTGGGCTACCAAAGTCCAAATGGAATTCCTGAAGATGTTCCAAAAAGAGAACAGACTTTAATTTCTATGAGCTGAAGATTAGATTTAGAAGATGAAATAGTGACACGTGGAATTCCGTACAACTTCGATGTTCTGAACAGTCCTGTAACAGGTCACGTTGGGAAAAGGATCATAAATCCCAATTGGTGAAACCAATTCTGATGAAAACTATGGTGTTGGATCAGGGACATGAGAGGATACCTCAATGCAAAATTTTAGACACATAGGAGCATTTATTTCAGATATGTCACAGAGACAATGACATGCATGTCTGCAGAAGAAATTGGAAAACTAGGGATTCCTGTTCCGGGAGCTTCCCTCCACTGTTTTCAGAAAATGAGTACATTGGACAGCTCCATTTGAAGAGATATATATTTTTATCTATTCATATCTAAAATATTCCAAGTTTTGAAAATTAGGGATTCTCTGACAAGCCCTAGATCAGCCAGCTCTGAAAACAGGATGGACACCTCAAATCGGTAAGATCTAATCTTTTGCTATTTGAATTTGAGGTTCTCATTTCAAAGTGATATATAACATCAGCTTGTTGATGATCTTGATGAAGTTGATAAATTCCAAGCATGGAAGTATTTGATCTCTCTGAAGAAAATGAATTGGACACCTACATGAGTCGAGAGGTTCCAGTTCTAGAGGGAGATGAGGCTCAAAGCCTTACACAAGAAGAACTTGATCAAGGCCAAGAAGATCATTGTTGATTCAATCATGGATGAACTTGTACCACAAGTGTCTTCCCTAAAGACACCGAAGATGTTTTATTCCTTGATCAAGCTATTTGAATATAAGAACTTAAATCAGAAGATGGCTGAAGAATGTGAAGATCCAAAATGCAGAACAACTTGAAGAGGTAGAAGAAGAAGTGGAGAATGCAGAAGTGGTGATAGCCACATTGAATGGCCTCCCAGGATCATGGGATTCATCAGATGAGAACCAATAACCAGTGGAAAAAGAAGTTTGGTTACGAGCTTGGACAAGGGAGCTAATACAGTTATACAATAGAATTTCAGAGTGTTTATACGCTAAACAAATAAAGTAACAATTAAAGGTTATGTTTTTAAAACTAAAGATATGTCTACATATCTACAAATATAATTAAATTATATAATATAAATAATTAAATCATATTTTTAAATTAAAATAAGATATAATATAAATTGTTAATATGAGAGAGGTCGAGTTGAATGATAAATAATATTATATTTCAATGATTTCTATGCAATTATGCACTCTATGTATATCTTAGCCCAACAAGTTAGTGTTTTTTTGAGATAGCTCTTTTGACTGGCAAAAGGAATGATATCATTAAAAAGTATTGCTTAGAAGTATTGCTTAGATGAATAAGTGTTGTATTAAATTTTTATTTTAAATATATGTTTTTTTAACATTTTGGTTACTCATATACATCTCCACATGAAACTTGGAAAAACTTTTGCTTAAGTTGATATTTTATGTTTATATAATATTTTAAATTTGAATTTTGATGATGATGGTTATGAGGTTAACGTATATGTTTAACTTGATTTATTATTATATAATAATAATAATCTATTTTTAAGGTCACTGCCAAGCAAGACATTAAATTGGTGTATGATACCCCTTGTTTGTGCCTCTACGCAACGATTTAACTGCTAAATTCTACAGAGGTGTACATACACTACCCTTGTTGATTTGAACATACACACACACACACACACATTATCTATTTATTTGGAAAAACTTTGGCTTAAGTTGACATTTCATGTTTATATAATATTTTAAATTTGAATTTTGATGATGATGGTTATGAGGGTTAATGTATACTATTCAACTTGATTTGTCCAACTTTGTGTGTGTGTGTGTGTGTGTTCACATACATTAATGATGAAAAAACCTATATAACGGTTATTTTGTCCATATTAATTCCAACTTCTATAAAAAAAACCAATTTAAATAAAAATTCTTCATAATGGTTTAGAACATGATATTTCTAGTTTAAGGGAGAAAGGAAATATCCATTTTATGGGGGGCTTCAATGCTCGAACTTCCGGTAATCAAGTTATTCTTTTAAGCAATTATTCCAACCCTAATCATCTTTGGTTAGACAAAGACCTTGAGCTAGCTAATAGGTACAAAATAAGTTTTGAAGATATAGGTGAAAGTTTATTCGGTTCTAAGTTTGTCATGAAATTTTGTAGTGCTCAAGATCTTATCATTTGTAACGGTCTCATAAAATGGTCAAACTATATCCGGATGACTTGTATCCACGGGCTTGGCAGTAATGTGGTAGATCATGTTATATCTTATATCCCTCTATACAATAAATTAATAAATCTCAACATATTCAACGACCATGAGCTCGACTCTGATCATAGACCTTTAATTATAACTCTCAATATTGCCATGCATAGCGATCCCAAGGAGGAAAACTATCATTCCCAAAAACACATGATCTTCGATAAAAATAAAGATGGCATTTTTCTCCATGATCTAAAAAATGAATTGTTTCCTTTATCTAGTATGGAGAATATAGAAAATATCTACCATAATTTTGCTACAACCCTCTCATCATCCATTAACAAGTTCTCTATTGAAGTTTCTATTAAAACGAGCGATAGTAGAATCAACCCTTGGTATGATCAAGGGTGTAAAGATGAGAGAAAAAATTAAGCAAGCTATTACATATTCGATAAACATGGACAAGATAAATCACTACAAAGACTTAATTAAAAGAAAAAAAGGCATTATCTAAGTAAAAGGAAGGAAAATATCCTACACCTCTCCAAGGTGGCTCCTAAGAAATTCTAGAGGAAAATTCTAACTCGCAAAACAAAAGAAGACAATAAAATTGCTTTAAAATATTGGAATTCCTATATTAAAAAGTTTTATGAATCCTCGAATATCAGAGATAACATTCAAACCCTTCTTACAACAAAATAACTTTTCCTATTAGAAGACATAGATTTTGGGGTTAAGCGCTTAGCAAATGGAAAAGCCAAAGACATTGAAGGATACTAAGTGGAAATCTTAAAAATTAGAGGGCATGTCCTCATCCCACACATCCACAAACTGTTTAATCTAGTGGTCAAGGAATGGTTTCCCACACCTTAGACTCAAAGCCTTATTATTCCTATTTTCAAAAGTGGTGATATAAATGACCCCTCTAATTATCAGACTATTATGATTATCCCTCTCTTAGCTAATTTATATGGTATTATCTTAGAAAATAAGAGATTCAATGAATGGATAGAAATAGAAGGTAACTGGGCTAAAGGCCAAGCAGGTTTTAGAAGGCATCATTCAACCATGTGTCACCTCGTTACGCTTAGGATCATTGCAAAGGAATGTCATAATAATAAGTCTGGCCTAATTTGTTTCTTTGTGTATTTTATAAATTTTTTTGATACAATGCCTAGAAATAACCCGTGGAATAAGCTAGAGGAGCTTAAGGTTCCTTTTGAGTTCAGAGTTGTCACGATAAGGTTTGTACAAAAATTTCATTGCCAAGTTTAATAATAATGAGGGGCGAACAACATATATAAATTGTAGTATTGGAGTTTAACAAGGTTTCCCCCTTTCCCCTACCCTTTTTGGCATTTACGTTGATAAGCTAGAAAGGTGTTTAGAAGAAGCCGGTTTCACTGGTACAATATTAGGTGGGATTGTTACCATCCTCCTACTTTATGTTGATGATATTGTTCTTATGGAAAGGCGCCCTTCTTATCTCGATAAGAAATTGAGAATTCTTAAGTATTTTTTCTCTAACATGGGTATGATTGTTAACACCGACAAGACAAAAATCATGATTATAAAATCTAATTAAGACACCTATGCAAATTTGATTTATGATACTAGAAATCTAGAGGAAGTCACATATTACAAGTATCTCTGAATTGATATTCATCACAAGCTCAATTGGAACTATAGCATTGAGAAAAGGATTATTTGGAGTGTGGAAAGCTTATTTTGGTCTTGAAAATAATTGTAAATCCACCAATCTAGTCATGTGCAATAAAAAGAAGCTCATCTTTGAAACTATTGTCATCCCTGTTATCTTGTATGGTTGTGAAGTAGGGGGTGCAACATTTCTGGAGAATCTTGGAGGAAGATTGAGCAAATATAGAAGCGATTCGTAACTTATAACCTCAAAATTAAAACCAACACCCCTTATCCCATTCTCCTAATAGAAGTGGGTCTTTTCCCAGCATTGCTATGACTAGGTACCTAATGTGCAAGCATATGATAAATAGCATGAGAAATGAAAGACTTCCTAAAATTGCTTTAAACTCAAGTCAAAACCAACTATGCCTCAAGCAGTGCTGGTGTTAAGATACCATGGCTTGGTTAAACCATTGGGGCATTGATGAAAATGACATTTTGCAAAACATTAATAATGTCAAAAATATTATTACTTCTTAGTTTAAAGAGAAATTGTGGTGTGAGGATAATTTAGCGGTTAACAGAAAAATAAGATACTATAAGGAGGTCATTAATCCTAATTTGGAAGATTGTAAGTATCTCCTGGTAGTAACTAGCTTGTGCGGAAGAAAAATAATATAGCCAAGATTAGAACAAACTCTCATGAACTCCATAGTGAAACATGGTGTTGGTCTATTCCTAAAATTCCATGTGAGAAAGGGTTTTCCATTTATGAGTGTTGAGGATGAAAATCACTTTCTCTTAAAGTTCTCTACTTACACCCACATTAGATCTGAGTTTCATAGTATTTGCTACAATACAAATCTTTATAACCTCCTAACTTGCGAAAACTATAGTGAGATTGGAAAGCTTCTTGCCAAGCCTTTTGAGCACATGAATAAGATTTTAAAGTAAACCAAGTATTATCCTTCTTGAGGTATGATAGACAAAAGCTAGCCTCAATGTATAATAATCATCATCATATTATTTATAAATACATATATATATTACAATTATATATATATATATATATATATGTATGTAATACAATAAATAAAAATTTAAACATTTTGATTAATGAATAATTATTAAGTTTGTAAATATGTATATTAAAATATATTTAAAAGTTCTATGTGAAAGAAGGAAACAAGAAAGGAGGCTCAGAGGGATTAGAGAAAATAACAAAATTTCTACATTCTCTAACCTTTCCTTATGATTATTAAATACTTCATCAATTGTAAGATTACTCGTTTCTAAAGAGAGATATATGGATTTTTTTATTAAGACAAGTGGTTTCTTATTATCATATATAACCTATGCTTTCGGGCATGTAGAGACCCTCTCATTCATTATTCATTTGGTTTTTATCGTTTGCACTTATGATGTCATGAAAGTATGTGAAAACCGTGATAAAGTTTATGGGTAATTGCTAATAGAAAGAGAAAATTAAGTTGTAGTTGAACTTCCCTCGTTCTTAGCAATAGAGATTCTTTGGCCACTTTGTATTACAACATTAGAGGGAAGGGGTATATCATGGTAGACTATTTATCAAAGAAGGGGATACCAATTTTTTGCGTTGTGTAGTTTGAGAGGGAAGAGAGGTTGGTTGAGCATGATTGTTGTAGTTAGACAAGTGCATTTAAATGCTAGATTCATTTTTTGTGAATTTTAGGAATTTAGTTGAGTGAAAGATATTAGAGGCAAGTCATAGAAATCTCTCCTTGTGAATTCATAACCCTAGATTGGGAATGGCCTTTGTGACAAAGAACTTCTAATTGTGTGGAACATTCTTCGTTTGTGGCCTGTTGGTGGATAACTTTTAGAAACGTAAGTACTTCTTGGTTGTTTATATATATGCAAACATATATTGCTTTTACCCATGCATGGATTAGTTATTGTAAGTTGAGTTGTTTCCTCCTAAACGAATTTAACTATGCACATGTGAAATGAATTGCATTGCAGGACATGTATTCATTTTTGTAGATTCATAATTGAGTTGTTTGCACCTATGATTGCATTAATTCTACATTATAATTAGGGATGATTTTAAGGAACCATACTTAGTTAAAAGTGTATAAATGTTGGCGAATATTACCAATTCTTAAAACACCAACTATAAAATGATTGGAGATATTTTTCAAAAAATATTTTAATTTCCAAGGATTTTATATCGTTTATATAATAATTTAGCGATTTTTTGGGTGAACAAATTTTACCCCATCAAAATTGGGCGAAACAGGGCTTCAAAAAATGCAAAATGGTGAATCTTTTTTAGGATAAAAACATGGAAAAATAGCCCACTAGCCTAAAATTCGCCCCTAAAATTATCCCTGATTATAATGTATGATTGGTGTAAGCAAAATTATTTTTGGGAGTGCTCCATTACCTTAATTGAAGTACATTAGAAGTTTATTTATACATTAAAAAGTGGTATTAGAGCCCAATTTACAACAATGGGGATGTATGGGCTAAAATTAGACTATAATGGGAGAATTATAGTTTGCATATGAAGTGTTTGACAAAAGGTCTTAATAATTTTTTTTTAGGAAACTGTATTTTGTATGCCATATATTTATCATATAGTCAATGATGTTTTTTTGGGAAAAGTGTTTCAAACCTTCCATTGTCATATTAAAGTCTCCAGAGTTCATATTGAATTATTGTTAGGGTTGATGTAATTCATGAAATACAGAGCTCAACTCCATGGAAAATTGGATGAATTGTGAAAATGGAATATATGGTTAATCTTAATGATTACATAAGTTTGAATTGTCAGTAACAAGCCTGGATTTTCATCTAGTGAGTAACAAATTTGATAGAAATTCAAGTTAGGAAGCCATGCTTGTCAAACTATTAAAGATCACAGTCCAAAGGCCAAGTGCCAAATTTGGATAATTCAAGGGCTTGAATTTTGAAAGAAATGATTATAGAAATTGGTCACATGGTGACTAAAGCCATAGAATGACCTTGGGGTTATTGAGTAGGGCTCATATGTTGATCTAGGGGATCCCATGTCATTTTAGAGGGAAGGTATAGGGGAAGCCATATGGTAGGGATAAGAGGGGAAGCCATATGGTAGGGATAAGATCAATGGTGGAATTACAAAAGAATGGTAAGTGGTATTTTATACCACTTTGGAGCACCAAAGTGCAATATTGGAAGCTAAGATGAGGGTATTTGAAGTGGGTTTCCTAATGGGTGGTTAGTAGTATTAGATATCGCTTAAAATCTCTAAAGTAAAGTTTTGGAAAAAAAACTTTCAAGATCCAAAGCCATAGGATGCTGCCACACATCTAGAGGTGGTTTTCCACTTCTGAGGGAACATGGTGTAATAATGACATGTTGGTTCAACCTTTGAAGCCATTGGATGGATGCCATGTGTCTAGGTGTGATTCTACTATGTAGAATGTGGAGATCAAAGGATAGAGTGGTCCCATGGTCCCATAAATATTGGGATTTGTTCCATGTGGAAGGATCCATGGACATGATATGTCCTGCAACCCCCCGTTTAAAATTAATTACACACATACACACACGCACACAGATCCAGGATGATCTCAAAATTTTGGTCAAAATTAAATTCTTTAAAGTTATAAGATAAGGTTGCATCTACATAGGGCTCGACGATATCTTTCCAGCAACATTCGTTTCATGCAAAACAAACTCTAGATGCAAATTATATTGATTTTTGAACTTTCAACGAAACAAGTAAATTGGAAAAAAAAATGCCACATGGCACCGCTGCAAGGGTGACACGTGGCTTGTACGTGATGATGTGGCCACCATAGAATTCCATGTGGTAATTTCAGGTGGAAGGTACAGTCTGCAAGTTGCTGATGTGGAAATTCCATAGCAGGACATGTGTTCAAGACTATTGACATGGTAGCTGACGTGGACCAACCAGGTCCTGCCATGTGGTAGCCTAGTTGGAACCTCTATGGATTTTTACACCAAAAACATCTTGGGGTTAGGGAGCTTCGAACCCCCTGTAGCTAGGGTTTTCACCCTAGCTTGTGCTAATGAGCACCTACTAAGGAATCTGGATTCCTTAGTAGCAGTTCGATTAATGTAAATGAAAATAAATTAACCTAAAACAGAAAGTAAATGACAGAAAGTAAAAACGACAAGAAGATGTATAAAAAGTATTTTTGTATTTGTATTACCTCTGATGAAGAGGTTGGTGGAGTCCGTTGCGCTGATCCGATGTCGGTGGCTCCGAGCTCCGAGCTGCTCCTTCTCCTTCTCCGATGGTGGAAAATAGGCCAAAAATGGGTTCCCAGCAGTGAAAATAGCTTGATGGTAAGCTAGGGTTTCACGAGACGTTTTGGCAGAGTAAGGGTGCTATGACTGTGGATATGAAATGAGGGGTCTCCATCACTTATTTATAGTTTTTTAGTGGTGGAGTGCTTGCCCATGGTTTTGGGAAACCATGTGGTTTAGGGCAGCTTGTTTAGGGTTTTTGCTGTTTTAGGGTTTTCCTCCTTTTTCCTCATTATTTTTATTCATTTTCTTCCCTTTTGGGGATTTTTGCTATTTTTAGAGGAATTTTGGCTATTTTTGGAGGAAAAATGGGGTTTTGGGCCTTTTGGAGGCATTTTAGGCCTTTTGGATGCTTTTTAGATGGTTTTGTGGCCTTTTAGAGGCATTTTAGGCCTTTTGGAGGCTTTTTGTGGGATTTTCAGGGGAATATGGTAGGAAAATGGACAAATGAGCCATGTAGTGAGGTAGATGAGGTAGTTAACCATTTTTGGGTGTTAACAGATTGCCCCCTGATGTGCGAGGGTAGGAGCTCATCGTATGGCCGATGGACATCATGAGTCATATTTGGTTTGTGTTGGGGTGTGGAGAAGAGAAGGAAGCAACTGAAGTCCGGGACACCGATCTCGAACCACCTGCAAGGACTGAAAAGTACATAACCTCAATAATGGATGAGGGATCATCTGATAATATGGACGAGGCGGGCATCCCCATGCTCGTATCAGAATATAACATAACAATATAAATGGTCCTCAAATACTGGATGAGGAAAGATCTCAATAGATAGACGAGGCAGGCATACCCATGCTCGTATCAAGATACATGAAAATAACTGTGAGCCCCGAAAAGAGGGACCGGTAGGATACATAGGAACTGCTGTATATGTCATAAGTGTCCAGAGGGGACACAAATCTGGAGCATACTGCTGAGCTGACTATGTCTGAGCTGAAAAACTGATACACTAGAATGGCAGCAGGGCTACTAAATGTGGTTCTGAAGGAACTGATGCGCTGCTGGATCAGAGTGACAAAGGTTACACTCGTAATGGTACACTGATCTGGAACG